>JAPYZS010001237.1:0-17998 GCA_030522925.1 Trissolcus japonicus | reverse complement strand
TATTCCCGCCCCGAAATGTCAAATTTTCGCGACCCGCCGAACGTAAACAAACCGGCCTGTCAAAAAATAAAACGAGGAGACATGAATTGGCCGCGGATCTAACTTCAGGGTGTCATCAACTTTTTAAAAGGTGGATAATTTCAGATAAAATAATTTATTGTAAACTTTCTGGAATTGATTATTAACAAAAACAAGTGGTCACTAATAGGGTCATTTACCTTACTGATTGTTTGTTCTTCGACAGTCATAGAACAATTCTATGACTCTTGAGAAATTGGGCCTTGTGTACTTGTGAGTCTTGTGTACGACAAAATCTTTTCAAAAAAAAATTTGATACGTATTTTCCCGTTTTTCGATCCGATGCATTTTTCTCGAAATATTTGTCTGTCCCGGAACTTTTTCCACACCCTGTATAATCAAATGGGTTTAGTAAATATTATTTGGCTTCTTTTCAATCACTGAAAAAAAAGGTGATCGCAAATCAGAGATAAAAATATTCCTAGTAGAATATTTTTGCCACAACTACAAAATTTATCTATAGCAGCCATGTGCTTTTGTTGTCACATGTCCACCATTGTTGTTATTGTATTGTATCTATCGTAGATGAACTTATATTTGGGGCAGCAATATCTATAAGAGAACAGTTACAATATATCTGTGGCTATTAGGAAAAATCAGTTAACAACCAGTTGAAAATATTAAAAAATAAAACTTTAAACATTTTTTAAAACAAAATTACAGATCTGAATAATGTTGAAACATGTGAATTATAGTTCTTTGATCCCCGTAGAAATACTTCTTTGAGTTTGTCTTATAGAAGTATAGATGAAAAAAGAAAGTAAAATATGTTTTTAACTTAAAGGTACAAAAAAGCACTTAACTGGTTTTTCCTCACAGCCACAGATATTATTGTACCATACATATGTTTGTCTGTATCACACATATGTTTGTCTGTCAGAGTAATAATAGTTAGCTATATTCGTTTATCTGTATTAGGTATAAGGTTATGTCTACCAATTTTTCAGCTACACAGTATGTCTGCATTAGGCAGACATACCCGATGCACGCCTCAATCTTTTTTTTCATTGATAATGCGATAATTTTAACTATTTTAACATTCAATAAATATCCGTAATATTTCTTAACTGTCTTTGAACGAAGAATCGACTGATTTTTTCCCGTGTGATAAATTAAAAATTAAGTTTTACAAAAATTACGAGGAATATTCAAAAATAATAATACAATACTTTGGTGATTTATCAAATGAATGAAAATCTGTAAAATACACATCATAAATTGCTAATACTTCAGAATACCGGAAACAGCATTTGCAGAGGTCATATCCCGTTAACCTACTTCGTGAATCCCTGAATAATTTTCTGGATGCGTATTTGACATAACATGATATAGTGGGATATAGAAAACGATGATACATGATGCTGCAGTAGTATAAATCTAATCATATATTCTTTGATGGAATGACGGAACTTCTATTATAATAAGCATCATAAATATTATAAGTGATTAAAAATATTATAACTATAACTAACAAAATAAATTTACTTTTCCAAAGACATTAGCAAAATAAAAAAAGAGTTGTTTTTCATATTGTAGTAAAATAATTAACAAAAATGTTCCAAATGGATCGATATAGAATAATGCCAAGTTTTATATTTAAAACAGCATATTTTATTAAATTGTTGCACACAGTATTATTTGTACACAATGTACAATGTTATACAATATTATATAATAAAAACATTGATCAAAATAAGGGCATCGAAAAACACTCTGAATCAAGATCTAAACCAAGAGTCGCGTGGCATGTCATCCGTAAGATACCTGTAGAGTCGAGCTTCTGATATATACAATTCTACAAAAGCCCGGATCTACAGGGTAGATCACGAATGTGCCTATTCCTCAACTCCATTGTATAAGTTTATCTGCTGTAGTCACCTGGAATTATACAATTCAAACAGATTGGTCGTATCTTAATTCAAATAAATCAACTAATAACCAAAATTATTTATTAAAACTTAACTCAGAAAAAAGTAGAAAAAAATAATATCAACTGAAAACAATAAGTGAAACGAATCAAGGAAAATTCTAAAGTTTAATCGATTAGAATAAACTTCATCAAAGTGACTAAATGTTTATTCACAAGTGATGGTATACACCGGAAACATTGGAGAACCACGATGAATGCAAAGTGAGGTTTAATCAGATACTATGATGCAACTACGAAAACCAAGTTCCTCAACATGAAGCGATATAAAACACTCGCAAGTTACATGTATATATGGACAGTTAAGAATTTTCACATTGTCCAACTGTCACACTTCCAAATTTGGTCCTCTCAAAGAAGTCAAGTTGGAGAATTGGTACGTGACATCGTGTCGATATCAGAGAAAACAGGACGTGACCTGGCATGCGCATTCGTTATACGCAGTATAATTACAGGATGTCACGAATTATGACTATTTGTACGCGATACGATTTTTTATTAGGAATTCGGGAAATGTTACGGCCGCGCTGATCGATCCCCGTGTTTGAGCACCATCTGTTGATTAAATATTTTGATTATTAAACAGTGAATCACACAAATCTGTGTGAAAAATAAAATAAGAGGGCCAGTTGGGTTAATTTTCCTCGTATTCAAATAGCAAGCGATGATATGAAAAAACAATAAAATCAGTAATAAAATGAGTTATAAAAAATATAAAACTAAAAAAACTGGTAATAAAAATTGTATATCATTTTTATTGACAATATTTTCATAAAAAGTGTAATTGTAACAGAAGGAAGATTTTTTGTTGGTCATAAAAGATATCCTCAGTGATACGATGACGTTAACGATAATAGCATTAAAACAACATTCGGCTTTTGTGATCATTTCTTGAGCATTTGGTTCAATATAAAACACGCCATTTTCACTCAGCATGCAACAAGCGGAAGGAAAAGATATAATCGAGAAAAACACGAAATAGAGGCGAGCGTTGGGGTATGTACATACATATTACATTCGGTGTCCATATGTGGTGCCAATATTGCAAGATTCAAAGAACTTTCCGATATCCTCAAACTTGAATAGAAAACAGTTCGATTCCAATACACTATAAGAAAATATTTACAACCCAAGCTTATAAGTTCTGTTGGGAGCATCAGTAGTGTGCATCTATTAAAGAAAATGCATAACATATTTTTGAAAGTGGAAAAAAATACTCAAAACATAACAAAATTAGGAAACAAAATTAAAATAATATTTCCAAATTCATAATGAACATTCATAAAATTATTCATAATACGAATATTTGTTCTGAAACTGAATGTAGAATAATTTTGAAATCGATTATTTGTTGTTTTTAATTTACTTTATGTTTAAATACACACTGCATCACGTCCCATAAATCAATTGTCTATGTTTAGCACCAATATGAGCGAGCCATCGTTCATTACATCAACAGGTTCACTATACGTACACGGATATACATAGGTATACACTTATATATATGTATATATATATATATATATATATATATCCATGTATACGTATACCTAAAAGTACGACGAACTGTTATTTGAGGAAAAGTAATTACTGCGGTTGTAACTTTTAATTATGTTTATTCGGCAAGTTTGTTACGTTTGTCGCTTATGTAAAATTGCGATGTTTTGAATGTGTAATTACTTTCATATGATTAATCAAGTTCTCACGATAAAAAATCCAATATAAAATTTGGATACATTATTAGTTAAGTAAACAATCATTTCATTACAAAAAATGTCAATTACATCAAGATTTATAAAATTTTAATCAGTTCTTTTACCAGTGTTTTAATTTTTGTTTTCATTATCACATTTCATAATAGAGTCTGTACGAATACAAAATTTTATTATGAAATAAAATATTCTATAATGTTAATAGTGGTTCTTACTATTACTGTCTACATTATCACAACACAGAAACAGAAAAAAAGAACATCAAAAAACGTGCATTTTGGAAATAAACTTCCCCTTCAAATGAGAAATAGAATTGATTTAAACTCAATATTCAATGAATTAAATGAAAATAATTTGCTTTACAAATATTTTAAATTGTTTGAAGAAAATCGTCGTTATTTAACTATTAATATTTTTCCGTTTTCCACTTTTTATTCAACAACTAATTTCTAGCTGTGTCCAAACACACGAATACGAGTAATCCTTCACTACAACATTAGTATGAAAAAATTTGATAGGAAAACAATGTATCAACACTTTCATTCCTTGTATACTATTATACGTTACAATAAGCAACAACAGACAATTTTTACATCTTTTCAAATGAAGTTAGAAACGATCAATATCTTTAAGAGGACATTCAACAGTCAAATACATGAAAATTAACTTGTTTGTTCATTTTTTGAAACAAGCACTGTCACCATAATATACTTGAATAAAAATTTCCAACCAAATCCAACAATTCATGATGGTACAATGACATCAACAACGACACGAACGTAAACAAAATGAACCCGAGTGCGAGTTACAAGTGTCTTATGTATAGACGTACACAACATGGACAGAGGACTCGTCTGATCCGGGTGCAAGATCGGTCTCGATTTTTCCGAGGTAGGTCCGGTCCGTCACTGCGGATCGGTCCTCGACGAGGAAGCTCGCAGGCAACGCCCCTTCTGCGAGTACTGCGCTTTTCGGTGCGAAAGAGAGAAGGAACCGCGGTCTCGGCGTGATCTGCGTGACTCCTCTCAACGCTTCCGACCCCGGGCGAGTGCGCGACGGCCCGGCTTTTCGGATTCTGCGATGATTGGACCGCGCATACCCTTCTATCGTTTCGTTGCACGGCCAATGCGACTTCACTCAGGAGCGTGTTCCATGGCGTCCCCTCGATTTCGTCAACTATAATATCCAACGTTCGCTTCATGTCCAAATTTATTGACATCAGGACTAACTCAAAAATGTTTACTTGTCACAAGTGGATCATATAGGAAAAATTGTAGTTTGTGATGAAAAGGAGGGGGAAAAATCTACCTAAAATAATTAACTTTTTTATAACTTGTGAAATATCAAAGATTTTTGAAGTTGGCAGAGAGAGGACAAAAAATAATGATCAAATATAAGAAAAGAGGAAAAGTTCGTGATGAAAACGTAGTCGAATGATTTTTCTCTCAGCGACAATGAATCGGAATTTTAAAGTAGCAAAATCAATCTAGCGAAAAAATGTTGTTCCTATTATTTACTATATGTGTGCTATCAAAATTTTATTGCTCAATTATCTGAAATTTTATTGGACTAAAAAATTTGTACAGGGCGATGCTTATCAATTTTGATCGTATTTTTCTTTATACGCGACGTTGTAACGATCCATCATGTACAGTGGCAACATGAATTTTCTGTTCAATTAATACGCTAATCTGACAATATGAACTAATAACTTTTATGATGAAAAGTATGAAATTATATCCTTCAACTCATCTAGCGACGCGATGTTAATTTTAATGAAACTTCACACCATGATTTGCGTCGTGAAAACTTTTATAGAATACAATGGCTTTGTTAATTATGAAATGAGATTATATTTTTAACAACTCAGTGGTAAATAAAACAGGCAGTCATCAAGCGGGTATTTCAATTTTGACACCTGAATGTATTCCTTCATCCCGTAAATTTTTTCATGCATCAAATTAAAAAAAATGAATCTACTCCGCTGAACAAAACTATAAAAAGAAATTGGAAATATTAAGAAAGTTTTCATAACAGCTTTTCCTTTCTTACTACTGTCACTTCGTTCTACCACTTCAATATATATTTCATTCCTCCAAATCCGATTAAACATTGAATTCATGACAATTTATTTAATGTCCTGCAAGAAACAGGGAAAGGAAAAAAGAGGACAGTGAAGAAAAATTCAAAGAAATAAATTGCTTTACATTTTTAACTTCGGCATTGTAAATTTTGCAAAGTGAAAACAAATGACTGCAACGTTTGAAAAGCTTCCAGAACGCGAAGATCGGCGCATATTTCTTAACTGTAAAACAACCATCTCTTCGATCATAAATTGCTCTAATGCAAGAAAAAGAAGCAAGATAAAACAACGCAAATTGTTTGCTCCTTTAATGCAAATTTATCGGTTTATACTTTTTAATCTGGCAAATGGTTGTTATGAGCATGCTCGTTTTTTCCCCCGGCATCAAAAAACGGACAGATTGAAACGGGAAATCGTCTAATAGGAGATGAGAGACTTTTTTTTATTTATGATGATTCGCAATCAGCAGATAAAGGAAAACTTCTTTTGTTCTTGAAACGAATCCAAACGAAAGGCAGTTAAGACATGACGAGCTGGCAAAACGGTACAAGAAGTGAAACATAATTTGGACCGTGCGATCAATTATCTCGCATCATGTCCGTGACATGTATATTCCCAGGTGCTAATTCGAGCAGACACGGTCCTGCCTGTATGAGAAGTCGCGGTGACTCGCGCACCCTCGGTGAGGTTCTGTCAACCCCTCCGTGAATCCGCCCGGGTTCGTCTCATCATCTTTTCACGTTCAAAGCAAGCATATACGCTCGCCTGGCTTACCGTGTTGCCGTCTAGAAATCGGTACAGTCTGTCTGCCCCTACTCCACTCTCACTCTCGTACTTCTCACTTTGGCTTGGAGGACTCGTGCTGGTCCATCCTCGTCTGCCCAAAACACCCCGGCGTATCGCGGTCCTGTTCCCGCTCGGGTTCCTTCTCCGTTTCTCAACTTATTGATCGAACCCTGGTTCTAAAGTAAAGCCCGAGCGAGACCACGTAGACATAGAGCGGGATACTTTTGTGGGACGCGGGGGAGGCATAAGTTGCAAACTTGAAGAGAAAACGATGTGGAAAAAGATCAGACGACGAGACGCCCCGAAAGAGACGGAAAGTAAAAGGATGAATGACGTCGACCAAAGCGGCGAATAAATTTTTCGCGTCCTACGGATTTCGCTCTGGATTTCATACCTCTTGCGACTTTTCCTCGTTTTTTTTATTTTTCCACCAAATGGCATTGATGAAAATAGTGCCGGAGAATTAATCATCATTATTATTGTCGGACCAAAAGACAGATATAGAGAGGGTGACAAAAGTCCTGGAATCAGAGGATTTAGATTTGATTGTATGAACGAACAAAGCCTGCTGGAAAATTGAGCCTCTGTGCGAAGCCAATTCAGTGGAATGTTTTTGAGAAGACTAAAAAAAATTATTAATTGGGACAAAGAGCCATGATTATTTATTCACTAATCAATCTAATCTCTAAAAATTTGTCATATAAAAATATGTATATAACTTCTGCTTTTTGTAATGTTTGTTTTCTAATTTACAAATATAAATTAAAAGAAACGAAGTTGAAATTAGTATGATAATAAGTTATGTTTGATCTTTATTGAACACTTTCACCTTAATAAATCTATAACCACTCGGGATGATTAGAAAATTTTGCATAGTTTGTAAAATATCGCACAAGACACTCCACGATAAAAATGTCTTGCCGGTGGAGATGTCAGGAAGACATTTTTCAAGACCGGGTTATAAATGTTCTGTATGTAGGTTAGGGATTCCTTGAAAGGACAGGGGATGCAAGAGACAAAAGTGAAAAGCAAGTTAACGCATGTGGATAAGGATAAAAGGGAAAAACATATCAGACTCTCGGTTGGACGGAATTCACGACTTATCTGTACAGGAGCATCATCTTCCTTCTGCGTGCTTTTTGCCTGTCATATACCTCTTCGCATATACGTCTTTTTTCGGTTTGGCTCGCATCGCTAACCATTTTGGCCAAAACTCAAGTTTCGTCGCTTACTCGTGTTTAAACTCTTTTGGCAGTGTTCGCTTGTAATTGACAGTATATATTACATAAATACGTATCTCTTAGCAGTACAGGATACTTTTTAGTACACAGTAAAACTTAATGCTCGGGAAAATTTATTTGCCTACTTTTTGGTTACATGCATGCTTTCTTCGATTATTCATCTTTCTCCAATCGGTTTCAAATGATCGCAAAGTCGAGATAAACAGTCATTACAATAGTAATATTTTTTTATATGATTGATTATTTACGTATTTTGTACATAAAGAAATTGCATGATAAATTATATCTTACTAGGAATGATTATTTGGGTCATCATCAAACAGATATAATAATATTTCAACAACAAAACAAAATATTATAGGACTTCGATTGCCAATCCATCAAATATTAAATTCAAAATTATCTTCAAAGGTGTTACAAAGCTAGTAAATTCTGGAATGCGCTTCCAATTGAGATAACTCCTTGCTCCATCAGCACCTTCACAGAAGAGCTCTTTGAATTTCTTTCCAGGCAATAAATATCAATAAATGAAGTCCCAGGCACATTGGGACGTATAACTTGAACCTTATTAATTGGATGTGCATATGATATATTTTTGTAAATCGCTGTTCCTTATACAACATGTTTTATAATAATTAGAAAATATCACGCTTCCTGTGCTATAGTCATACTACACTCTATTGTATCGCACGTTTCTTAATATTTTAATAGTTTAAACTATTTATTTATATGAATGTCAGCCATACTGGTTTTCATCAACGGAGCAATATGAATAAACATATAAACATAAACTTGCAACTATGCACGATTAAAATATATGTTTCTCAAATCCCAAAAATTGAACAATTTGTTTTATTTTGTTTTTTATGTAAGGCGATTCGTTTTATGAAAATAACCGTCAAAACAAGAAGACATTTATTTGATATCGTTATTTATTTTTTACGAATACAATTTTAAATATACGATTCTCTCATAAATAAAGCTCGTACGAAATGTCAAAAAATTATCCGAGCGATGTTTCATTTCGACGTGTGTCACCAAAGTGACGAGTTTGCGAGGACGCGTGCAATTTTGAAACTTTTGTAATCGAACGAGGTTTATGGAAAAGTACAAATATTTTTGCTTTTTTTATAATGTATAGTTTGTGAATAACAAACAAACTTTTGAAATAATTCGTCATCGATAATTTATGTTTTTAAATTTATTATATGAACCGGAATGTTCCGTTTTTTTCATACAAATTTATCTCCTTGTGATTCATAGAGCGCTAAACCACATGTGAAGATCAAATGAATAGTTGCTTCACGGCACGTTCATAAAATTTTCTTGTAAAAGACTCGATTTATATTCGCAGTTAACCGGTGTCATTTAACCGCAACCATTCGTTTTGCCTGTGAGAGCAAATTCATCATTAGTAATGAATCTGTAATCGTTGGATGAAGGGTGTGCCCGGTTAAAAAAAACTGACCGACATTTTTGGCAGCCTGTGAAGGATGAATTAAAATAACGTCCACAACAACGGCACGTTTAAAGCGTTAAACAAACGGTTTAAATAATAATTTCAATATTTGTTGCACGTGTGAAAACAAAGCTAGACCGTGTCTGCGCTTCCACAGACAATGCTTTTACGGCCGTGTATATGTATATAGTTATATGTACAGTTAACGTGGCAGCGTTTATTGATTAATACAGAAGCCAATCTCGCAAAAGCAAGTACCGGTTTGCAAAACATCATAATAATCATTTATGTTCAATTTTCGACAATTTGCCTCAGGAGTATAAAGAACAAATAAAATTTTAATCACCCAAAAATGAAAAAAGTTTTGTCGTTTTTCTCGTCCTCTATATATTTTTTATATATTTCAAGTTTATGATTTATCTATTTCAACTTTTTATAAAACGATTTTGTAAATTATTAAAGCTGTTTTAACACAGCTGTTTTCAAAACTAATCTAAACAAACGAGTTTCACTCGCAACAATGAAAATTTTGACCTAAACTTTTGGTTCAACTTGTTCCATTGCTTCAATGCAATGAATATTGAATCTTTGACTGAACTGAAAAATTTCATTGAATAAATGCTATCATTTTTTGTGAGCATTAATTTCTTTCAGTTTCATCAAACAACATTTCTTTCGCGGTTACAATTTATTGGACGAGAATAATAATTGAGTTTTTATTTTGGTTTCCAAGGAATGTAACCGGATAATATGTAGTATTTGCGAATCTGATGTAAATCAATGTACAAGAATCTCTCACCTTTTTCGTACATCGTCTGGGAACTGCACTTGCACGACTGGAATGAAGTACTGACTGTACAACACAACAGGTCGACCACTATGAATCGTGGAATGTTTAGTTAGCAGAGGAAGAGAGAGAAAGAGAGAGAGAGAGAGAGAGGAAGGCCCGGGTATTGTGACCAGAATAATAATAATCGCCGAGCGATCGATTTCCTTTTCCTTTTAACATTTTTTTCTCGATCATAAATTTTAAATATCTTTAGATAGAATAAGGTCTTCCAGAAACCAATTCTCAAAAGTAACTGTATCACGAAACACTATAAATTTTTTTAATCGCACGAGAAATAATAAATATAAGGAAAAATGAAAACATTTTTACGTTACCGATCTGAAAAATTAATTTACGAAATTTTATGACGAAAGAACAAAGTGGATTTACAAAATGTGCGCTCAGCCAATTGAGAAAGGAGAAGAGAGAAAAAAAATTAACATTCGTTTTGTGGGATTCGCGATTTAATTTTACGCATACATCTTAATACTCTGCACTTGGGTACAACATAAATATTAATAAGCGTGTATACTATTCGTATCTTTGTATAAAAAGCCATGGCAATAAAAGCTAAAACGACTTTGCTAATGTTATTAAGATGAGTTTAACTAGAGAGTTTGTGTGGATTTTCAACGAGAAATCACTGCGGGCAGTCTTGCCCCGACGGATTTTTATCACCGATTTTTTTTCGTATTTTAATCGAGCGATGTCTAGTTAAGCAAATTGAATTGTATACTGTTACAGGTGCACCGTTAACGATATTAGCCTAATAAAATCACTTTGGTGCAGCATGTCATTATGTTCGAGTGGTTAAATGGTAAGAGATTTCATTCATAATATTAAAATTGAAAATCATTGAAAATGAAGTTTGTTTTAATAATTTAATAACATTGCAATGAAAAAATACTAGTTGCAAATTAATTAAAAAACAAAATTTCAACTTTTCATCAAATTTGATTTGTAAACATCCTAATTGATATGATGGAAACAACTTTAGGTTTACAAAGTTTTATAATAAAAAATAGATGAAAAAGTTTGTACGCAAAAAAATATAAAAAATTTAAGTGGATTACATTTTTGCAACTTTTACTTATACATACTAATGCCTAGATTTTTGAACAAGCAATTTTTTCGCTTAAAAACAATTTCTATTCAGTCAATTGGCAACTTGGTCTGATAAACTTGGTTCATAAAAGTGATGCATTCTCGTACCCAAGAAAATAGGTTAGTTACACCGTTTGATGAATTTGCTTAAAATTTATTTCTTATACCCGTGAAAATTCTTTAGAACGATAAATTGATAAAGTAATAAATGAAACGAAAAAGAAAAATTGCCTGCGCGATAATAGAAATGTTCAAATAAAAGCAGACATTCGTTGCCAAATAGGTCAAACTGGTGTCTTCTAATTAAATGAGTTGAAACAGTTGTGCACCATATTTCTAAATTTTATTTTGTTGATTTTTATATTGCAATAGTAGGTTATTGAAAAAATATCATGATCAGTAGACTGATCATGTTAAATACCTTAAGATTAATTTTTTGCTATGGACCATCATTCGCTACGTTTCGAATTCATATATAAATATTTCTCATTTTTACATTTCGATGAAATTTTAATCCCACAGATTCATACCATTTTCCTTTCCAATACGATTTTATATATGCTGTGCACTTCGAGAAATATTTTTATCAAAAGAAAGATAGCATAGTGAAATGTAGTTGGCAATAAAATAATATCACCAAAAACTGAATAATATGAATGAGAATGTCTCTTTATCAGTGACTTTATGATTCAGACATTTTTCACAGAAAAATAAAATGTGACTGATCGCTCCATTTATTTTAAAATAGATTGATTATTTGATTTTAATAAACATGTTTTTCATAGTTAAGAATTGACCATTGTTTAAGATGAGTGCACAAAATAGTGTCTCGCCTTAATTCAAATTTGTCGACATTCAATTTGCCCCAAATTCCAGGACAAAGTGTCCTTTGAAATCCAACTGTTTTCATCTACTTTTAAATTCCTTCGCTAAACATTTCATGAAAGTGTTCTCTTTTCAGCACAGCCAAAAATTTAACCCTGAAATCATAGTTAACTCTTGAAAACCAAGCGCGAATACGCAAATCATCACAATCGTAATGAGGATCGCGAGGGAGATTTGCAACGGTTGGTATAAACTGTGCAAGCGCTACCATAAATCAGAGATAGAGAGGGAAAAAGGGGAAGAAAAAAGTCTAAGGTAGACAGAAGAGTGGTGAGAAGAATACGCTGCGTAGTATTTGAGTGACGTCAAGCTGCCGAGTCTTCGTTGTCGTCGATGAAAGTGGTTGGATTCTTAGAAACGTTTCACAAGGTTTGAGGCTCTGATATGCTCGGGGGTTTGAGGCGCTTTTCCGGACATTGACGTAACTCCCAGGGGGCATTTTTGCCACGATGGGGAAGCCCATCCTTAGCGTCTTACATTTAGTGTAAGACCGACGCAACCTCCCTTGCTCTGTTTTCTTCATTCAGCACGTTCAACTTTTTCCTTCGGTTGATCGGCGCTTTCCATGGTTGTCTCTTTTTCTCCTTCTTTCTATCGACTGGTCAGTGTTATGAAAAACCCCCGTCTCAGGATATTTATTGACGTTATTTTCGGCACCACCAATTTATGACAATTTTATTAGCAGAGAAAACTGACAGCAGCAAGAAAGGCAGAATTGCGTTTTAGTTGTCCGAGATATTGATTTCTTGAGTTACTTTTGATTCGAATCACAACTTCGTGGAATTTGGGGAATATGTGGAAGTTAATCAGAAAATATTCAAGACGCGCTTGGGGAACTTTTTTATTAAAAAAAGTTGATTGAACGTTTTGTTGATGAGATTAACAGATAAGATTAAGACAATTTTTTGAGAGAAAAAATGAAATTGAAGTGGTGAGGCTCTGATAAAAAATTCTCGTTTTGAGACGATAGTAATGCTCTCCTTTTCTGATGAGACAACAAATTTGAAAGTATTAGAAGATTGCGCGCCCCCTTGGATGATTTATAAAATTTGTAAAATCGTTATTATTTATTAAATAAAAACACTCAGTAAATTTTGTTTCATTTTTTAATATAAAAAAACGAATTTTGTTTAATTATAATGGGATATCAATATTTAATTAATGAGAATATGTTCTAATACATAGAATAGGTTTGACAATTTTGAAAATTATCTTTCTGGTGAAAAATTCGCTCACTTTTCAGCTTTCAATATTTCAAATTTTAGACTGGCAGAAGTATATAGGATTTGATTTATAATTCTCAATCAAAATTAATTAATAGTCTTAACATGAAATATTTATCGAGTGCTAGTGACAGACACATTGTGGAATTTATTCTAATAATCGATCTTACAATTAAATTATGTGCAAAAGTTTATTTTATTAAACAATATTAAAAATAAATGTCTTTCAATTTTTTAATATCAAACAGTGATTGTATTAGTTTCAGTTCTATTAGACTCAGTTGAAAGTGTTGTCACTTATTATTTTTATATATTTTTATGGAATTTCTAAAGTTATAAAAATTTTGAAGTACCTCGTGGATTAACTCTTTGAGATCCCTCAGTCATCTCTCCACAAGCTATCCTCACTATATATAATTTTGTGTGCAATATATTTTTAGAATCATATATATTATTTTAGTAATTAAAATTCTGACGAATTATTCAGAAAAGCCCATTTTGTTATCGTATCAAAACGACTTAAATAAATCGATAAGTAATATATGATTCAAATCCATTATGTGAAGTTCATGAGAATTCATGTGGATTCAGAGTAATAAAAATTTTATATAGTTTGTAATTGCTTCTGAAAAAATGTTATACTCTAAATGTAGGAGATGAGAAATAAGATTTTTCGACAAACAGGACGCTTCCACAAACCTTACTAAAAACTATTGTATTTCTATAAATTTTATTATTTATTTATTCAGTTTTTATTTTTTAATATTCATAAAACGTAAATAAAATTTAGATACCAAAAAGTGAATTATTGCACTCGTTAAATTTATTTTGTTTATTTCAAAACAGAGTATGGCAATATAACTTCATTTTATGATTTTATTAATCATTACTTTATTTATTTTCATAAAGAAATGTATTTGCTTGAGGTTTATTTGTTATGTTATTTCCATGTGGTCATCTAAATAGCTCTATTTTAACGCTTGCCGAGAATAATCGTGAAAAGTAAAGCTCATATGGGTCACATTTTATATACGCCATTGTTTTTCATTTTCATATGAAATTATATTATATAAATTGTTGCAGGTCAAACACACCAACAGTTAAAAAAATGCCTTTTACATGAATCAATCTTCTTTATTCATATAGAATCCATTTTTCAAACACCCTGTATTTTGTAGTGTTGAATCATTTTACATAAGGTGTCGAAACATTCAGCACTGCCGGACATTTTGACAATGTTCAATTATTTGAATTTGAAAAATGTGCTTTTTTCATTAGAAAATTAATAACTCAAAGTGTATCAAAGTGTAAAATTAAAACATTCTACATCGTTTTTCAAGCTCAAAGACTAACATTCTCATTTCTTAAACATTCAAAACATTCATTTGATGTTATAAAACTTTTTCCGATAAAAAGTATATCTGACATGAAAATCCGTTTGCATTTATAAACTTGTCAAATTCAGCATCATGGTTCACTCGGCGATCCCAAAAATGTATACATCTCCCCTACGAAAAACTAATATCCCACGAGGAGTTAATAATTTCTGTTGAAGCGATAAGCGTTGAAGCGCGCATTAGAATGTCAGGAATTATAAATTCGTAGCGCGGCCATATCACGTCGTAGGTAATTTAATAAACGCGAAATTGGCGCAGCGTAAGCCCGCGCGCTGTGGTGCACCTCGAGCGCGCGCGCGATTGCACGATTTTTAATTAAAAAAGTATACTTTTGGAGACGCGGCCGTAGTGGGCGGCGCTGAAAGTGTCAGGCTGAGCAATATGGATATAGCTATAGGCGGCAACGTAGGGTTTGCCAGACATTGGTAGGCATTCGCGGGGACAAGGGGACCGCGACCAAGATTAGGGTTGCGAACTCAAGGGGGTGGCGAAATTGTAGGGGTAGTAGAGTTGCAATTCCATCTGCCTGCCTGTCATTCTGATACTATACGTACAATGTTGGCCTTCGCTACGGACGATCAATACGTTGCAATCTATACAAAATGGCTGCAGTATTTGGACGCACCAATGAATTCTCATGGTGGCCTATAAACAAACAATTTTTTCCCCAAATTCTGTTGACAAATTGTCCCCGCGGATTCTGTTGGATGGAAAAGTTACACAAAGAAGATTCCAAAGTATGGCCGAGAATTTCTGAAAAGCACTTTAGACTTTTACAAGAACACCACTCGTGAACAAATATTTTAAAACTTAATTTCCAATTCGAAGCAGGATATCAAAATATTTTCTAAGGCGTGTGCCAAAAAATAATAACAAAAAAAAATAAAAATAAGCGAACACGTTGCACATTTTTGTAGAAAATTGAACAGCATTTGAGTTGCAAAAATCACAGAATATTCACCTTTCGATATTTGCACAGCGTTTGGTGTTTGTAAACTCATTACGTTTCGCCAACGAGATATGCCACAGTCGATCTCGGACGAAGAGAGAACGAACACTGGTGGTCCAGGTGATATTAGTCGTTTGCCGATTCACAAACTTGTGGTACAGCAGAGAACGCCGAGGAGCTGTTGCGCTGCGGGCAAATGATTTATGATACCGGAATCAGGCAGGGTGCCATACGACACGGCTACGCTCCACTATATTCTTTTCCTACGACATCACTGTTGATGCTGCTGACAAAGCACTGCTCCATTTGGTGCAATTCTTCGGAAACGATTTAATAAATTCACACTTAAAAAATTGTTTATTTCATTTCACCCTTAAAAAATCGTTGGCTTTGCACAAAAAAATTAATGTTTTCAGAAAAAAATTAATTTTTGTGAAGAAATATCGAGCATAATTTTTGAAGATAAAATCAAAAATTGATCTTCTGATAAAGCAAAATAAAATATTTTCAATGAGAAAAACATGAGGGACTATATGTATGTCTTGTAATCTGAGTATTCAGCGTTAAAATGTCAAGTTTTTCTTTTTCCTTCTTTTTTCTTTTTCGACATAATACTTCATCTGTAAAGTAGAGAGCATCATTACTTAAAGAAAAAAGTACTAGCAAGATATGCGAGTTTTATAAAGTGGCGGAAACGTTACGCGGAGACATTCATTTTCAAAAGACTTCCACATCATTAGCTTAATAACGGTTATTCTAGAATTACGAATAATGCAGATAATTATAAAGTTTCTTTTCGAAATCACGTGACCAGATCGAAAATAAAAAATTAACACAAAATCATACTTCTGCATTAAAATTGGTTGGAATTATATCGTCGTTGATGTATGTCGATTAAACAAAATTTTACTTGGTATAAGAATTTTGTATTGATTGAAGCAATTGACTTTTCTAAAGTTGCTTCGAATTTTCGGCATCTGAAAGTACTGGGGCAACGAATCGTCAAGCAGTAGCACCCCAGTGCATCATCAATCATCATGAGCGGGACAATCGAAAGGCGAATACTACTATATCCAACAGTCTAACAGCTGGGCTTAAAATAGGCCGTTGAACTACACCTCTATGCACAACCGCGTGAATTAATCCGGGATAGAAATACAAATATTTGTCATTCAAAATTTGTAAATTAAAATAATAAAACTAAATCTTCTAATCGAAAATTTTTACAAGCAAAAATTAAAAAAAAAATTTTTAATCTTCAAATTTAAAACTCTCTGAAACAAAAAGGATGAATAAACGACGAGGGGAGTTTTGCTTTTAAAGAATTTTTTTATAAATTGCAATCGTCTTTTTGTAACATTTTTATTTTCATTCTAATTTTTGGTGCATTTTCTTAGAGCTTATTTCGAATTCTCTCTAAAAAAAAGGATTTCTTCTGTTACGGTACACTATTTATATTCCGAGATAAAATTAATGACAAGTCCAGCATATTTTACAAACTATATACTAACATATTGTTTCAGAACAATAGCCGCTGGATATTGTCCTCGTAAAAGTATAACCATTAGTTTTGCAAACTTGTATTAAAGAGGGAGTAGCAATATTCGAAAGGTAGAGTCTTTATACAGTTATTCTCAACACGCCCAAATTGTGCACATTGGGAAGTAATCTGTGTACATTTTAAAATAAGAACTAAAATTTAAAGAAAATGAAATAGATTTTTTTTTAAATTTGAAAATCTGTTCGTAGCTCAAATTGAACACAAATTGTTGGCACAAACTCTAGAGTATAATTTATTCAACACAGAATGTGAATTTTTCATGAAATTGAAGCACAGGGAAAATGAAAATTGTAATGTTTAATATCATTCTGTGAGTATTATTGTGCACAAAATGACAATTCTTGCACATTCTGTGTTTGAATAAATTATACTCTAAGGTTTGTGCCAACAATTTGTATTCAATTTGAACCGAAAGGTTGAGTTAGAACACAGTTAATGTATCACTATTCAAACTGTGCACATTTGAAAGTAAAATTTATGTAATGAAATTCAATCTATAATTTGGAAAAAATTATTTTGCTGAAACAAAAAATTGGAAAATTGTCACTAGTCAATTTGTGCACCAATTTTTGGCATAAACCCTAGAGTATAATTTATTGAAACACAGAATATGCATTTTTCATGAAATCGAAGCACAGGGAAAATGAAAATTGTAAATTGGTGCTCAATAGTGCTCAGACAATTATACTTGCAATGTATAAAAAGCAGACATAGATTTTATATGAGTTTGCATATAAAATCTATGTCTGCTTTTTATAATTTGC
>JAPYZS010001235.1:18065-37319 GCA_030522925.1 Trissolcus japonicus | reverse complement strand
CACTTTGATTCCGCAGAAGAACAAATTTTTTGACTTAAAAACAGCTTCCCCTTCGATTAAAGGTCGTTTTGAATCACCTAGCAGGAACATTATGTCACCAATACCGACATCCAATGTATTGTCCATATCAAAAAGTAAAGATGAACAATAATCATGCAATTATTTACTTTGGCAAATTTGACAGCTCAAACGTAAATACGTTATGTCCGCCTTACCATCAGCGCCATCTCTAGGCTATTTCATTCGCGAATAAGTGCCCGGAACAAATCCTCAAAGGCCGTTGATAGGCCCTTCAAGGGCTGCCCCTGTTGGAGCTATTCGTCTCTACTAACCGAGCAACTAACCTCTACTAAGGTGTTCTAACTCTGAAAAGTTTTTACTAGGGAAACTTTATTATTGACAGAACATTTGTTACTGAATTCCGACTAAATTTTATTATGAGAATTTTTTATACGAAGCTTTGCGCCCTCACGAACGAAAATATAAACCAATTTATAAAAATTTTATATAAAATATATTTATTTTATGAACATTCATATAAATTACAAAATATGAAATCAAATTATACAAAAATTCTATAAAACATTTTTATTACGAAAATTTGTTTCGTAAATGCAAAAATTGTATATAAATTCATATAATTTACAAGATACATGACTGAAATTTAAAAAATTGAAAAGTTTTACGTACTAGGCTTCAAGCGCGCATTATTTTTTTGAAGGCATCTTTTTCGTTTTTAACTAGTAAGTTCTGGTTAAAAATTGTTCTTGACAAACTTTCACAATAAAAAGCCACCAATAAAATCATCAATTTTAAAATTTTACATTTTTACTTTATCTTTACATTTATTTAAAATTTCTCCTTTTTTAAAATTCACTTGGAACCTTCAGATATTCTCGAATTCGAGAAAAAAATCAAATATTTTTCTCCGTAAGAAATCAAAGAATGCAGAAAATTGAGAAATAGACGAAGGGTGGTTTTGTTTTGAGAACCCTATGAATGATAAAAAGTGAAATAGTAAATCAGTATGCTAAAATTTTTTTCACTTCAAAGCAATTGTTTATTGTTATTTTGAGACTTTTGAGACCCAGACGTTTTTATTTTGATATAAAATTAAATAAAATTCATTCAAAATTGATTACAAGTTTTTCTAATTTCGAAGCATTCGGAAAAAAGTTCTCAAAATTCACATTGTACGAAATTGCATGACAACATTGCTTTTACTGAACTGCATTTTAAAAATATTTCCGTTTGAACGTTTTTTACACATTCTCAGCTATCAAAAAATATCAAACTGTCAAAACTAAAAGTTGGACACCCGAACTTGGCCAAAGGTCCAACCCGCGGCCAACTTCGGCCTTCTATCAACTTTTTAAAGATGGATGGATATGGATGGATGATAGATTCATAAAATCAATATATTAAACAATTTAATAAAAATTAATAAATAAATTTATTTGATAATATTCTAGAATATAATAAGAAATATATTTTTTTATATTTGGATTTTATATTCTTATGTACTGATTACATCACATTTATATTGAAACAGCGGCAATAATGACCCTAAGCCGTTTATATTTTAATTTTATAAAATTTTTTTATAAAAGTATATATTTTTGTCTGTATTTTTTGTTCTATATTTTAGTCCATGAAAGTAAATCTTACAAACTTTGCTGAAAAACGTAAATTTTTATATTTTTTTTTCTATCCGTGTGATGAAAAGTTTTTCATCACACGGATTTTCATTTTTTTGATTAATAAAAAATTCATCAAAATTTGCATAATATATTATCATAAAACGACATGCTATAGATCAAATTCGCTGATTAAAGCCCTCTCTTAGTCTAATTTGTTTCCTACCAAGGTGCATTTATAACTATGCACATCAGACAAGCATGCTTGAGTAAGAACAAAATTAATCCAAACTTGATTATGCGCAGGCATGCACTGCCCTACTTACGGCCTTAACATTTTTGTTTATATTTGTTGCACTTTGTCTTTTGCCTACATTAAAAAATAAAATATTTTCAAAATTCATTTCTCATCTCTATATTTCCAAGATTTTTTAAATATTTTTTTAAATGAGATTCAACTTTGACATTAGATACACATTTTTCAATGAAGTCCAACTTCAGTTTTTCCGAACAATAGAAAAAATGCATTTAAGCGACAATTTTTTTTAGAAAGCTGGAAATGTGAATGCAAATACAAACGGAAGGTATTCAAAAGCAAAGAGCAGTGCATTATTTTTGTCATTGCAATTTCGTATAAAAAATACATGATTCAAATTCTCAAACAAAAACTGAAAATTTTGACAATCTGACAATGGGAAAAAATTGGAATGGTTTCTCAAACGGTTTCAATTTGACAATTTACTTTTCAACCCATAGTCGATTTTTTAGTTATCGATCGTTATCAACAAATTACTTGCAGTTTGCTTTTTGGATCGATTCAAAATTAATTTGATTAATTTTAGGATTATAATTTTGAGCATTGTAAAAGATTTCAACTTGGCGAATAGAATTTGGAAATTGACGAAAACAATGGTCCGCGATCCAATAACCCGGCCAAGAATTGAACGTGCATCTATTTATGCTACAAGTAATTTGAACGAAGGATGAAAATGTGTATATGTGACTGCGCGCGATAGACTAGAATTTCGTAATTTTCGAAGCCGGAGACAACTGTAAGGTTGTTTTTCTACAAAAAGCCCCATAAATTTGTGATTTTGACGCAATGTGAGATTTTGTTCGATCGGACGCTTCACGTTGGAAAATTTGAAACCGAGCGAGAATAAAGTGGAAGGCTCATGGGAGCGTGAAAAGGATTATTACAAAGGCAGGCATAAAATGTACACTATAAGGTAGTTCAAACAATTTATAAAATATGCGTCAAGATTATCATGTGCAATAATTGTGCAATCTGTAATAAGCACGAAACAAGTTATCACTTTATGCCTTGAAATTCAAGAAAGTACAGAAGTCAAATTATGTTTTATGAATTTGAAACTGTGAAATTATAATAGTATATTTTAAAGCAATTTCCCCGCGTCATTTATTTTTTTATAATTTCACGTTACTCATGGTTCCATTTATTAATTAAGTTTCATTTTAAATTTTTTAAACTTTTTTTGATTATGAATTGTGATTATGATAAATAAAATCGACTTGCTGTGAATGTATGAATTATCTTAATAAAGATATAAATTTATGCCACCATCGTGTGAGTTTTTCCTCCCGCTTATTGTTATTTCTTGCTTCTCTTATATTTGTTATCTAATAATTTTTATATATCAGTAAGATCACATGAAAAATTGCTGCTCCGCACGGGCATTCAGCTACTTTATTCATAATTTTATTTATTAAATTATATTAACCTTTGTAAACAGATATGACAGATGACTATTTTAATAAAAATATTACTGCAGTGACGTTAATACCCATACAAACGGGTTCTTAGTAATGTAAAAATATTGATTTAAGCGAAATAAATATGTACACAAATAAAGATATTTTTGCAGCCTACACTAATGTCACATTAAATACCGCGATATCTGATCACGTTAGTTGAGAAGTGGACATTATGGCCATATCTATTCATTTGGCATAGAAAATTAAAGTTCCAATAACAATTACTCTATTGTAAATATTTCATCATAACATCAAGATTTTTAGATTTTCATACAGCCTATGGCACTCCTGAGAATATGAGAAGTTGCGAAAAAAGTTGAAAAGCTTCAATAGATTTATTTGAGTTATAACGGAACATACAAACAAACATAATTTGTTTGTGTTGATTAATAAGGATAAAATTATGATATTTAATACACACCATTCTAAAATGCACGGATACGCTTGGAAATATCATCAATTAACGAACTAGACTGAAAATATTCAATTTCAGCTTAAATTTGATAGAAATAATAATTTAATCCCGATACTTTTTCTTAACTTTTTTTTTAATATTTCCTTTCTTATGTTATTTTATTTCTAAACTGTATACTACGTTTTTACCCAGCCAAGTAGGATATAACTCGAGGTGCTATTATTTTTAATAAATAAAATAAATAAATAAACGTACAATCAATTTTTATCTGATATTCAATAAATCGTTAACTAAAAACAAAAAATGTTGTTCCTATTTTATAAATATAGTATATTTCATTCATGCAACAAAGCTTTTCACTCGACAGGCAAGGATGTATCCTACATTGTTAATGTAGACCTCGATTTTAAAATTAAAATCAGTCTACATTGCTTCTGTGCATCGATTGAAAATAATCGCACGGGTATATAATTTAAACGCGCAACACATTAATCAGTCAATAAACAGGGTTCGAGGATGTTATAATAAATCAGGCAACTAAATGGCAAGAGTGGAGTGTGACTATCAAGTTTTCCAAAGCGTTGAGAATAAATTTGAACTGAACTAAATCGAGTACGCTTAATTTTGTATCAGTTTTAGATTTCTACTGAATGTGTCAGAATTAAAAACGAATATACGAACTTTTCATTTCAGAAATTATTATATTGTAAATAATTTTGGATAATTTTTTAATAATTTGGTATGCCGAACAGTTTATTACATTATATGCTGGTGATTCAAACACATTGTGATATTTTACAAGCATTAGAATTCAAAATCCATAGAAGCGATGAGAAAATTGAATGAAATGGCACACACCGTGCTCCATTTTTTCCTTTTTTTATTTTTTGCGAATACCCGCAATTTGGAAGAGTGCTTGCTATACAAAAACCGCAAATAGGCTCGCGCCCTGCGAATCTCGGATGAATTACAGCGTATTATATATAGGTATACCGCAAGACTACTTTATACGTTTTGTCAATTCAGTAATATTGAAACTCAAGGAAAACGCGAGAAGAGGCATATATATTTTTGTACGCTGGTGAAAAAGAAATTGCATCTGCCGAGATAGAGAAACTTAGTAGAATGAATACGTGACAATATGAGACGTTTAAAACGGTCCCGGCGGATGAAAACAAATTTGACTTTAAGCAGTTTTACAACCGACAAAACGGTCCAATTCAAACACCATTCACATCCAGAATCCTCGCGTAAGATTTTTCCATTTGCATTTAATCCTATAATATTCAGCAAAAACTTTAAACAGGGTGGGTTTTTGCTGGTCCAAATCTTTTTCTGCGTCTTACGAACTGAATTCACAAGCTCGATTTATAGTCGAAATAATTTTGCGATATGCTTACTTTAAACTTTTTATATTGCTCGGCACATTCAGCATCTAGTATGTTTACGAATGGAAAAAAAGATGCATGAAAATGAATACTCCTTGACAGCACAAGTTTCTGTAAACAATTTTATGTAATCGTAACAATGTCTATTTATGTAAATCATATGATTTATATAAATAGTTTACTTCTCAAAAAATTTTTACTATATTAATAAACTATTTAAAAAAAAGGTTTTCTGTTTTCGAAAATTTAGTACAAATTTTAAAATGTCGAGGATTCACACAAATAATTCGGGACAATGCGGAATTAGATTTGTGTAAAATTTGTGTATAGCATATTTAAGTAAAATTTGCACGAAATTTATGTAAAGATGGCTAGTAGGGATGTTCCAAATGATGAAAAATTTTTGAATAATATTTTGCAATACAACAATAAAAAAACCGTCAATGAAATCGAAAAATGACTAAACATTATTTTTCAATGCAAATTAACCGCCAAATTCCACTCAAATTCTCGCAAAAAGAAAAAATGTTAATAATTAAAACTCGCCCGTTGAAGTAACTGTGGGGCTGATGTTTGCGAGCAAAAGCGTCTTTTGCATTAATCGCATACTAATTTGTCCACATAGGTCAAAATCGAACATGAAATTGAACATTTCGGGGTTAAAAAGTTAACCAATCTCTAACGCGATTTCAGCGTGACGAGCATTTGATTAACACGACAACCAGGGGTGAGCTTCGCGATAAGCAAACTTCAGTATGTAGAACATTTGAGCTCCGATAAAAAAATACGCTCGCGGGAAATCGACAGCCGGAGGAAAACAAACGTATCCAGGACTAATTCGATTAAACACATTTAGTTCGTCGAAAATCGAAGCGGCGTTTTAAAAGTCTAATCTTATCATTTGAAATTCTAATTATAAACTACAATTGGTCTCTTACTTTATTTTCAGGACTTGTTTTAAAAATATTAAAAAATATTACGAAATGCAGTCAAATTACCCAAACAAAAATACAGCATATATATGCATTTATGCAGATACGTAGCAAGTGTACGCCATAGATGTTTTTTTTGTCTATATATAATATTCTAATAACGCAGCCATTCAATGAGTATTTCGATTCAGATTAATAAATAATCTTTAACCGAACAATGAAAACCGGCAAGTATCACGTTGCGGTATTTCTGCACAGCAGTCGTTCGTACATTAAATGAATACGTGAAACTGGCATTTAAGTTCTGTGCGCCATGGCATTTAAGAGATATAACGTTAGCGATTCGAACATTTGAATTTTGCACAACTGCAGACGTAAAATTTAATGCGGCATAACTTGTGCGTCCCGATGAAATCTCATATATGAAATCAGATTAATTATCGAATAAAATACATAACAGAAATTTAAGCATCAGTCAGTGAAATTTCATCAGCCGTTAATAAATAATTCAAATCAATATCCGATCATTAGCAATCACAACACAATTCGATATAAAGGAAGAATGAAAACATGTAATCATGATAATGAGGATTACATGTTTTTCATTTTTGATAAACCTAAATTAAAAACATAAAAAAGGACATTACAAAATCAAAGACAACTGTTGATCATTTTTACAGTGCAAGGCATTGCAAATTTGGATATCTTACGATTTAAAAATTATTGGCATGAACCTAAAACTTGTTTCATTCAAAATTTTCTTTGCTCAAAAAGTTTAGGTCAAGAATTATTGGTAGTTGGGCAAATAAGATCTTTTTTAGAGCGAAACATAAAAAAAAATTGAATCATATTTTCAAGTGACAAACTACACATTTATGATTCTGCGATGCCAATACAAAAGTCATGAGAAACCCCTTTCATTAAAGTAGCGCAACATTTTATTTCTCGATACCTTCAACTCGCGAGGCGGAATTCGTTCGAGCCGTCACATGTTTGAGTCATAAATTTCTCTTACGCGAAATCGTACAGCCGTCAATATATATCCGAGTCAAAATTGAATTTTGAACGGATATAACGACGGAATATTTGTAGCTCGTCAAGAAACCTTTTCTCATCACATGCATTAGCTAATGGGGTCCAACAGGCATCATCGTCAAACACAAAAATGATTTTTCACTATACATGTTATTTCCATTTGAACCTTTGAACAATTTTCAAAATTTCATCTTGACTCGACCTTTGACCCTGTTGAACAGTTTGCCGTATTCCGATCGGGCAATCTGAGGCACTCAGATTGTAGGGATTTGTTGTCGGAAAGTAATTGCCGGATCAGCATCAGAGAGCCACGAAACCCAACTGTTGATGTCACTCTTTGAGACAACGAAAACAAAGCAAGCCGACGGTTTTGGTACTTACAAAGCTTGTATCATAACTTGGCAAAGGCGCGCATATCAGAACCGGTAGAAGTACACTACACTATTCACAGCAAACATGATATATATTATGGATCCTGTTCTTTCACAGCACTTATCAACGGCGACTGAACGACAAAATTCGAAAAAAAAAATCTATGCAACGATATGTCAATGATATGTAAAATGTTGCAAACAACAAATCGGAGCGCAAAATGTGTGGAGCCACCGTGGGTTATGGGAAGCACCCCGTGCTCGTCCGGGGTTGTACTGTTTGAACTATTTGGACCCTCGCCCCGTCGAGGGTGGCGCGCAATCCGCAGCTTAGGCGCAAGCGCGCTTTGCACGCGCCAACATCAACACAGCGAGCGGAATGAACGCACCCCCTGGAGCCGGCTATAGCGGTCAATGTCACCGCCGGTTACTCCGTATCCTTCTATGTCTCCAGGCACACTCTCACACTCCACTTCCTCATAACGTCGTGATATCTGCAACTTTTTCTCTTTTTTCTTCATCCCTTATCCGTCGCTCTTCTGTTCTTCCTCCTTTCCACGACCAAAGTGGGACAGAAGCTTGGCACCTGGGACAACTTGCACCGAGAGACGAACGTTAATTAAAACTAGAAATTATATCAAATTTTTTTTCAATCTTCGACAAGATCGCCAACCAACTTTTCAACGGAAATTTCAATTATTCAGCTTCTTTTATGCGAGGAAGTATTTTACAAGAAAAATTATTTTATGAAAGAATTTCATGCCTGACGAAACTCGAGAATGCTAACACAGCTTTGAATGTACATTTCATCAATTAGCAGAGTGATTTTTCAACAAGACAGAATTTTAAGAAAACATTTGTCAACAAAGTGCAATTTTCAAGAAAAAAATTGAAATCTATCGGAAAATAAATTTTTGACTTAAAAGTGGCCTTTGAATTTTGCATTAAACAAGAATTTGATAGAAAAAAATTAACGATCAATAAAGTACATTATGAAGGATCATAAATAAAAAATCTATAAAACCCGAAGGATCGTGACAATTTTTTGTAGGTGTAAGAAAAAATCATATTAGATGATTACCCTGAAAGTACCGCACACCCCAACAATCTAAGTGTATTCTCCGATAATCTTTTGCCCCACGAGTCACAACAAAAGAAAGAATCCAGATTGATTGCATGAAACGAACAATCAATCATCAGGAATGGTTTCTGATTGCTGCAATGATCGATCCTCACCGGAACACGTTATCGCCGAATCCGAACGAATCAAACCATACATACTTGAAACAAAAAAATAACGTACATGGATGGAATTTCAAACTCCTGTTTATACTGCACATTTGTATTATTACAAAACTGAAATTAATGAAAACTCGTCCGTTACGCGAATCAACGGTTGAAAAACTCAAATTAACGGTTATGGCTTTTTCATCAATCTGCACTCTCACGTTAATTCATTTTTACGCTCTTGATAATTTGATCGCCCTTTTACTATATTGCAAAATGTTGTTCAAGATATTATGTTTTAATAAAAAAAAAATTAATTAATCGATGGAACAATAAAAGTTGGCCTACACCGACAGTGGAGTACGAAAATGAGAAATCGACTATTG
The DNA here is from genome assembly GCA_030522925.1 of Trissolcus japonicus. Lineage (NCBI taxonomy): Eukaryota > Metazoa > Arthropoda > Insecta > Hymenoptera > Scelionidae > Trissolcus > Trissolcus japonicus. Next base: position 28,152 of record JAPYZS010001235.1, on the reverse strand, counting down.
CAAACGTGAGCTCTAATTAACGAATATTTTGCCGCCGCGAACGACACTTTAATTGAAAACACAACTTCTCCTTTTTTTTTTTCGTCACACTCGCGTCTTTTGTCTTTTAAGTTGATTTTTTTTAGTTTTGCCTCGCACAAACGTCACCGTCGAGAGTTATTGAGAACTCTCCCGAATGCAAATCCGGATTATCGACAGAGAGGGTCGCAAGATTGAAAATATTTCATTTATCACAATTGCACGGTCCAGGCGCTGCCACGTTTATTACGAAACATCGCGAGACTTTTAATCTTTCGCTGGCTGGTGGTAATTAGAGCTCGTAAATATTCATAGCCTGAAAAATCACAATGAAGGACCTTGGTCTGAAACCGCCATTAGAAAAACGGAAGTCTGAAGACAAAAATTTGTTTTCTCAGATTACTCGTCAGTTCTAATTATAATCAGGATTGATTCAAAATGCTAACAGCCGCTCTATCACGATCACCTGAGTCGAGATAGTAAAGTGCCGGGCTAGTAATAAATTTAGTCTTACGCGCACCTGCCACCCTAACTTTAGCAAGGGGACACTATCTGAATGAAAGCCCGGGATCTTTTTCAATATCCCATTCTCTTCTCTCGCATCAAGCGTAAGCGCAAGTTGCAAGGGCACGCGTCTTCAACCAACGACACTCGGTTTACTCGAGATAATAACCCGCTTGTGAACAACAAAAAAAAAAAAAAAAAAAAAAAAAAAAAAAAAAAAAAAAAAAAAAAAAAAAAAAAAAAAAAAAAAAAAAAAAAGAAAACCTTTGAAAATTAAAAACATGAAAAAATCATTAGCAGAGATAACAAAAAAAATAGTCTAAAAAATCTCGAACAAAAATACCGGATGAAAAAACAGACTGAGTCTCTTTGGAATAAAAAAAAACAAGAATCATCAACAGTGGTCATAAAACTAAATAGTCTTAAAAATTAAAAACATGAAAAAATCATCAACAGAGATAATAAAATGTTCACATGCGTGAAATGGTCGCGAGTTTTTGAACGTTCTTTAAAAACTGCTTCACGCACTTCTTTGGCAGATCCATTTTAATAAAAGAAAAATATATCTGTATAGTGAAAAGCCCTTTACTGATACAGCAGCATCCATTATTGAGCAGATGCTTTCAGAAAGTGTGAGAGAGAAAGAAATCTGAAGGTGTACGCGCGAGGTAAAAGAATCACACATTTTATAGTGCCGTGAATAAAAAGCTAGCATAGCGAATAAAAAAGATAGGAAGAGGAAAAAAGAAGCACTCCGATCTCGTTATAATATTCCTTGAATAAAAGCGCACCGGTGTCATCGGGATGAGCCGATTAGCCTTCGCTGCCACGCTTACATGCATTCAGTTCGTACAACTCACACCTGGATATATACGTACTTATGTACACACGTAAGATGGATTACGCGAATTCTGTACGAAGCTTTCCGGGGACATTAATCTCACCCATATTGTTTTGCGAAATGAGACTTCCCCCCTTGGCAGGCATATCGGCCAGTGTGTTTTCGCCACCATTGTGTTTATCTGTCCACATTGTAACCTAATCGATTTTGCTCCGCGTTGTACAACAGTATGACCTCGTGGATCAGGCAAATTGTTCAATCCCGATTGTACAGCTCGCCATAAATCAGAAACAATTCGTCATAATTCTACAGCAAAAAACAATATATATAGACTCTTTTCCTCGAATTTATAACTTTGTATTGTACAAAATGTGACGGTTATAAAAACATCCTTTTCCAAATTAGAAAATAATAAAAATACTGATAACGAAAAGTAAAATATTGCAGTCGTCGTATTTTTTTTTTTTTTTTTTCAAACAGTATAGCAATTAAAACAATATTTTTGTTCATTTTTGTAAAAAATGTATTTGCAGGAAGTTTCAATAACGTTGTTAAAAAAAAAACTTTTTCATTTGGTTTGTTACATTTATGTGGTCATCAAAGTATTCTATAATTTCAACACTTGTCAAGAAAAACTGTAAAAAAATAAAGTTATAATATTATTATCATTTTATATTTGCCATCGTTTTTCATTATTTTTCTTTATTATTTATTATTACGGAATATAAAATTTTATGTAAAATGTTGTTAAATAAATTGTTGCAGGTGAAACATGCCAACACTTTATAATAAAGGATGACCTTTTTATAAATCAAAATTGTATTTATGTATATCATTTGTACAAATATCATGTATTTTGTAACGTCAAATGATCCTACATCCAAGCAAATCAGTTTCGAAACGTCCGGCACAGCCGGACGGTATGAATGGAATGATCATTTTGACGGAAATGAACTATTATTTATTATTAGAAAACGAATAACTAAGAAATTTTAAATTGCAATCGATGAAAAATTCTGCTTGACCCTCAAAAGACTCAGTTTTAACATTAATTCATTTTGTTGTTATAAAAATATTAATAATTCTAAAAGTGCCAAAACATTTTGTTTCTCCCTTATGTTTACACACGTTGGAATTAAATTTATACCAGATATAAGTTAATGTTAACCTTTGAATGTAAAATTACAACAAACGTAAGGTAATTTCATTCTGTTTATGCAACCTTCCATTACGTACAGTGTAAAAATATATTTTCAATGTAAATAACAAAATATATTATGTAATTTTTCTTTTCTCGTTTAATTGTACGAATTTTATAGTACTTCGTTTCGTCCGTTTTACTTCTCTCATGTTTTTAAATTCTCGACCGGCTAATCTAACTTGGCCCGTCTTAGTAAACCACTCAACTTTACAACTCCCTTATCCTTGCAGCTTCCAGGAGACAATTTTGACCGAAACAAACGAAATTAGTCGCAAAGCAAATTGCTCCCGGTCTCGCTGAAATCTACATAACTCTTAACAATATTTTAAGTAGTTGAGCGAACTTTTTGTTTTCACACCATTCAAGATGCGAAGCGCCTCATCAGTTATTCCAGCACAAATTGAATTATTTCGTTCGCGCAAATAACTTCAGACGCGTTTTCTCACCACGACCTTTGACCTTTTCAGGTTGATATAAATTTTGACGTAATCATTTTCATTACGTACAAGTTATCTTTCAACCTGCATCCTGTAGTGTATTCATTGATTCGGGGATGCTCTACTACTGACTGTGACACATTTAATATAGAGAACAGTATAAAAGGCAAATGCGCTCGGATAAACTGCGCCTAAATGAATCAGAGAAAGGGGGGAGGGGGTGAAAACAGACAGCGAGAGACAAAGCCAGGGACACACGCCGGCGTTGAATAAAGCTCGCGCGATTGTCATGCACGGCGTGGCCGTCAGAAATTATACACCAAACTAATATTTTGTCGACTAAATTGTGTCATTATCCGGACATTGTGTAAATAACATTTGTATGCCAGCCGCAATTTCAACGGCATAACTTATTAGCGAATGATGTGAAATTGAATAAAATCCTAATTATAAGCGATAAATCAACTATTGTGCGCCTGCGATATATTCATATCGCTCTCTGGCCGTGTTTTTGATTTAGTGTTTAATTCATTCAGCTTTTTTCCCCATTGTTTAACTTCCTCATCCTTTATCTTTTTTAACGCGGCAAAACGATTTTTTAATCGCGAACCGTCAGCGAGTTTTCATGAAGAAAATTATTTGGCCGTAATGAATTCACCGTGGAATTTTCTTATTAAAGAGAAATGATACGAAGTAATTGCTTGCCAAATGAAAAGGGAATTCCAACAGTCGGGGAGACGCGAGTGCCTCTTCAACGAGACGCGCGTCATTGACTCGAAATGGAAATGCATCTTTCGCTCATCAAAAGTGACCATCAGCTTCATTAATCTGCACATGTTCACTGCGCTAACGGCAAATCCAAAACTAATTTGATAAAATGCGACTAGTAGAGCTAAAAAGAATTGAAGGAAAAATAAATTTCATTGTTTCAGAAATAATTGAGAACCCAGGCAGAAAAATCATATATAGCATATATAACATATATAACAGCATATATGTTCATTCAAAACGTATAAACAGCATATCTGTTATATATGAGGATTGTATGCGCCATATGTATTTCTTTGGCCTGAAGATGTTGAGTGGGAAATGTACAAACCGCGCATTATTTTGCAAATGTAGCCCGGCTTGAATCGAGAGAAATCGAGACAGAAGCATTATCTATGGAATTAAAGGATCATCACGCCCTAGCTTAGCAGGAGAAAAGAAAATCCCACCGAGGACACGGAGAATGGCGTCCATTAATTCTTTGCCATATTAGAATTCACTTGGGATCGCAGATTTTAAATATTCGTCGCCCAGGCGAGAAAAAAAATGCGAGCAATTTTTGTTGTTCAATTAACAGATTTCTTATTTTAATCCGTTCATTGTCAATCAGTAGATTTCTCATCTCAGAATTATAAATTAATTTTTATTTTCTGATTAGTTGGCCTTTTTATTTTATTCTCGAATTTTCACAAATTGCATTGTCAATAAAGAGCAGTCTGCATTTATAATGACAATGAATTAATGATTAAAATTGCCGGAGCTGCGGTTGATTATGAATAGCACGGGAATTGAATCCAGTGAACTGCAAGTTGCATCTAATAAAGACGAGGTACAAGAAATAATGGAGCCGGGTCAGCTGCGAGGAGCGGGTGTCACCAGCAATCGCGGCATAAAAACCACAACTTGAACTCGTATATATAATTCACACAATTCATTTTTTTTACATAGACTCATCGGACTCATCCAGACGTTTAATTCTCTATTTTATTCAGACATTAATTGATAAAATGGATCAACCACATTCTAATTTTTCGTTTTTTTTTTAAACTTGTTCTTCTATATTAAAATTTTTGCAAATGTTTATTTACATACGTTTGTTACATATATGCAGCATATATGGGATATATTATGCTACATACACCCAGCATATATGCGCCATATATGATGTTACATACAAATTTCATTCGTCTGAGACAAAAATTGATTATTTTTAAAATCATACTTGGTCGACGACTAGAGCTTTCCTCATCAACTTTGATCTTAATAGGTAGGTCAAAGTACTGAAGGCTAAAGTACCATGCTAATCGGAGGGACTCATTAAACCTGAAGTATTTCCATCTGAGAATGTTCCACCGCAACTAGATTATCTAGCTTATCCGCTCATTATGCGTTGCAGCGATCGTTGCCCCGCACCCTTCACCGACAACTGATCCCACGTTTGAGTCAGTTCCGTGTCTTTGGTCCCTTTCATGTTATCTTTTCCTGAACTGAACGATTCAATTGCTTTTATCACAACTTTCAATTCTGTCGGTCTTGTAGCTAGTTGGTTCGTTGATTATATTTTGAGATACTTTACGATCAAAATCTGTTCAAAACATTATAACGATACTGATATTTGAAGCTCATCGTTTGCATGTCGCTTTTTTCTTGACTTCGAATATTTTCTTTGCATCGAATGCCAAAGGAGAAAAACAAAGTTTATGAAATATCGCGCGTACGCGCGTCGAAAAAGTACACTACCGAAGTCGAAAGACTCTTCTGTGAAATATCCAGCCATTCGTACACGTCAAAAACACGTGAGACATTCCTTCCCTAAGAATCAGCAAAATTTAAACTGGCTTGTTTTTTTTAAACCGAACAACACAGATTGATTTTCTAGGTTTGATCATTTTTCATGCGTCTCGAACAATGTTGCATTCAAACGTATGAATGGAATGTAAACATTTTTCTGTTGGCACAAGGTGCAACAAAGAGTGCTCATGATTTTTATTACTATTTTAATAAAGCTTGAGAACCGAGAGGAGGTAGATCAATGTCATGAGCAAACAAGCATGTTTACATGTCAAGTAGCAAGGAGGATGTAATGCTCGCATGAAAATTAAGTTTAAAGGCAACGCAGGAAGACCTTCCGGATTGAATTTTGCAGAAAACACTACCGCTGGCTGTGTAAATGCAGACAGAGTCGCTCGCTCCACGTCCCAGGCGGTTCTCTGAGTAAACATTTGCGTAAAACGCACTGGATGAATGTTCAATAGCGTTTAACAAATTCTATCAGCGCCTGGTTTACCTTAACTACAAACATTCCATCTCACGGTCTCGTTATTCGAATCGGTCTGTCTAATTTAACTCGCAAGGACAACCGATGGAAAAACTGAGAATTAAAAATTCTGAATTTAATTGGAAAACAAGGTGGGACAGCACTCGGCGGACCTTTGTCATGAATTCAAATAGTTTTAGAACCTACCTTTCTGAATGGGTGCAGAAAAGTCCGCGACTTCAGCGGAATCAGCCCGACTCACATTGTTTCGCAAAAAGCGCCAGTCCTCTCTCAATTTCTTCAACTTCTCCTGCAACGAACGAATTCAATTTAGAACGCACACACTTGATAAAATCCGTAGAAAATGTTGTTGTTTTTTGTAATTAATCACTGTCCGCACTTGTAATTCTGCAGAGACGGGTTGTTTTGCTGATTCGCATTCCTTTTCCAAGTTCGTGTAATTTTCCAGCACATCTTTGACCTCCATCTTTCGATCCTCTACGCTGACCTGTGAAGAATTAATAAACGACGGGTTAAAAATAAAAGTTTATAAACAAATGATAAGCACTAATCAGGGATGTAAAAATATAAATTTACTCCAAGGCACTTCGTATCTTACAGATAATGTCGTACTAGAAAGCTTTATAACGTCATACCTTGATGTCCTCTGCAATTTTGTCTCGTTCCACTTGCGGCAGATCACGAGAAGCGTCGTGTTTTGATCTCATTTCTATGACCCAGGCTGTTACTACGTCCAAATTATTGACGTACTTTTTCAACGACGTTAATTTGTTTTCAACGTACTCATGATGGGCCGTGATATCGGCGTACGACTGAAATAAAATGAGGTTATTTGTAAAATTGCTACTGTTACATCTTGTTAATTGCTTTTAATTATTCATTTTGAATCTGCTGTCACTTCATTTTGTAATTGATTCCATTTTATTTTGAAATAACTTTGAATTCCGATGATAAAACGATGCCCTTACTTTGTTCAAATCAGCAATGATTTTATCCATTTTTGAATGCGACCTCTCGTTTCTGGGTCGATCCTTCATTGCTTGCATTTCCGATCTTTTTGCAACGAGAGTTTCTTCTCTAGCCTGAAATAAGCACAACAAAATCATTTAGCTACAATGAAATGATTGGCTTCTTGACCAATAGATACAAAAAAAAAAGTATTGGAAAAATGCGGAAATGACACGAACCAGCTCTGCCGTTTCGAACAGACAACGCTATTCATACAAATAAAAATGTTTCTCTGCAAGTCTATTTTAAGCGAACGCTTGCAAATCTCATTACACTTTATATGTTTTTGATTGACGTAAAAAATTACAACAGTTTGTAAAGAAGATAGCACACATTTTTCGAACAAATTATCGCACGAACAAAAAATTGCACTTTAATTTACCTTGATCATAGATAATCTGATCGATAAAGACGTCTCGTCAGAGGGATTGGCGGTGGAATACAGTAAAGTGTCTACCTGAGCGACCACATCGCATGCAGCTTTGAAAATGCTTTCTTCACTGTCACTTTTTTCCATTTTCTTAGCCCTGAAAACACAATTTGATCAATTATCGAATATCTAATTGTTTAAGTTTGCCAACTCTGTCGAAGCATTAAAATTTTGTCGTATTTTGTCGAATTAAAAGTTCGACCAAATTAAAAGTTGTAGTCGAAATTCAATTACGTCGATGAGGAAATAATTTGATTAAAAAGTTTTGATTAATGATTTCAGCGGATTTCCAACGCGAGGCACTTGTTTCTTATTCCGTTGAGGTTATTCGGAGTATGATCAAAACAGCACTAAACGTACAAGCAATGACTAAAATAGATACATGATGTTGGAAGACATATCGTGATGAAAGTGTTACACGAATCTTTAACTTTTTGCCACTAATGCGGAAACTCGAGTTATATGATTGATTTTTGAAACAATAAGCATTATATTAAATAAAGATAACTGATACAATTTTTATTTATACAAATTATAATATTGAAAATTGCAAAAATAAAATAAACGAACCAGTGGTAAGATTTTTTAAGACGATCCTACTAGAAAATACAAGTTTAAAGCACAAGCTGCACATGTTACTATGTTTCAAGGTACAAAGTTTCAAACCTTTTTTCTTGTCGTGGAATAAAAGTTTTAGTGTTTGCAAGAAGTCGAGATATCGCAGAGAAAGACAAATTTCTCGACAAATTTCATTTGTTTAATTTTATGATGAATCTCGATCGCAAATATGATGTTTGAAAGAAAAGAATTGATCAATATCTTTTTACCTTTCTCGGTAGCCATTTACGTTGGATAGTAACGTCTGCCATCGTCGTTTCAAATCATCAACCATGGTTTGCAGTTCTTTAGCATTGTCCGGCGATGAGCGACTAATGATGTCGGCAGACAATGTCGAAACGTTGTTCATGTTCTTCTGCAACCGCGGGATCTCCTGTTCCAATTCGGATAGCTGCACTTTCGGACTATTGGAAATCGCCTCGTCCTCGAGCTTTTTCATCGCATCTTCCAATTTGCCAAGGCACTCGGAGAATGTCCAACAGATGTTATGCAGGTCCTTCCATTTTTCCACGCACCTAACCCAGCGATTATAGCGGTCGGTGTAATTTCGATTGACGTCCTGCCATTCTTCCTGCACTTTGTCCGACAGACGTTTTATCTGCTCCGTTTGTTGCTTCGGCCGTGAGCATTTTAATAAATTTTCACATTGATAATTCAGAGCTTCGATCCCAGGTTTAAAAATGTTCAAGGCGTCATTTATTTTTTTCAAGCACTCCTCCTGGCTTGTAAATAGCTCGTAGTCCTTACTATTTAATGGGGCGGAATTCAAGGACTTGTATATTGTTGCTATAGCTTCCCTCAATTTATTTCCTTTTGAAATAAACTCTTGGAAGCCGCTATCTTCATCGTCCTATAAAATGTTATTAGTTATAAAAATACTCGCACATTATTCTAAACAAAATTTAAGAGGAATCACAAGTGTACTGGTTAAAATTGTTTTATTTTTATTATCTTTTTGATGAAACTATAAAATTAAAATATAATGTTATTAGTCAAGTAAAATAAAATTAATTTGAAAAGAAACATGATAATCTATCAAAGAATATGAGAAAACATTTTTTAAATGGACTTTTTGCCATTTTGGACTTGAGATTTCCCTCAACTTTTGCATTATTTAGATGAATATAATTGAAGAGACGAAATACCATTTGAACTTTTTTCTCGGTAACCAATTTGTCTTTATCTTTGTTGCCACTGAATCTCTTGAAATGAGTGCTGATCTCGTGCCACCTGCCGTTGATATGATAGCGCACAGTTTCCGAATGCTCAATGTTTAATCTGTTCAGTTCGTTAGCTAATTCATTGACTCTCTTGACTTGCTCTTGGCGGGCGTCAAATTCTTCGGTAAACGCCTCGAGTTGACCCTCATAATTGTTGGCCTGCTCCAACTTGAGTGGCGCATCTTGGAACCACTCCTCAAGTTCGGCAACCAACTTATTATATTGGCGCAATGTTTCCTCGGCCTTCTGGGTCTGCACCCGTCGCGCCTCTGTTTCTGACATCACTTGTTGCCACTTACTTCTCAGTTTGTCTTGATACTCGTTCTTTATTTTGTCAGCTCGAATGGGGTCTCGCGTGTGAATTGTCATCACTAAACCATCGCCTTTGCTTATCAAACTCGCGGCGTCTGGTGCCAAACAGCTAATCTCACTTTTTAGCACCTGAAATTAAACAAGAATTAAATTTGAAATCAACAAAGTAAAACTATGCATTTTATTTAAATAAAAATTGCACTTTTTGGTTGATTACATTTCATTTTCATCTTACCTCAAGTCGTTTAGTTGGATCTTTCTCGTTAATAATTCCATTTATGGTCATTAGCATGATATCCATTCTTCCCAACATTTGTCGAGAAAGTTGTTCAAATTCAATGATTTCTCTCTCAAAGCCGGCACGAGATAAATGTTGTGTGCTTGACGGGGAACGTTTTTCAACAGATTTCGAAGGTGCATTTATCTTATCCATTTTCTTCTGAAATAAAGAG
>JAPYZS010001235.1:0-18003 GCA_030522925.1 Trissolcus japonicus | reverse complement strand
TCAAAGGCTTAACAATTTTTCCCCTTACAGTTCGTTCTACCTTGTTCAAGAGGTGTTCAACCTGACCAGAAACGAAACTACAATCGCCTTCCTCGCTCAACCCTACATCGATTTCCGTGTCATCCGAAAACATTAATACGTCGTCGGTTTCTTTATCGCTACCGTAAAAACTGTCACAGTCTTCCCTCACGGTTCTATCTCCATTCGACGACTCGGTTTTAAATTGCTTTCCACTTTGAGTTTGATTAGCAGCGGTTGCCTCCGTCTCTCGAGTCTTCGCCTGGCACCTACCAACGTCATTACTTCTGCCACTGTCCATAAAAAATTGCAGTAATGCTACGCTCTGTTCGAGTTCGCCATCCGTTTCTAGGTCCTCCACAATTTTAACCCACTCGACTTTCTGCGGCGTCTGTTCCTTGCCCAACAGGAATACCGAGTTTTCCCGAGACGCCACCGACTTGACAATCTCCATTTCTTTTACTTCAACAATTCGAAACGACTGATCCGTCTCGTCCTTGGTCGAATTAGGAGCACCCCTTTTTCCGCGCAAAAAATCACGACGAATATGGGACATCTGACTTGTGTCAGGCACAGAACTGACGTTCATTCTGCGCTTGACAGTTCTCGAAACATCAATCAAACAAGTTCCAAAATCGACGACTGACGTGGCGCACATTTGTTTTGCGACATTGTCTCTCCCCGACGCAAACGAAAATTCGGTCATCTTCCTGATCAGACCCTATGAGAAATATACAATTTTGACATTTTTTTTTGTCCAATCACGAGAAGCATCAGAAGGTATCAGTTAGTTCATGAGTTGCAAGAGAAGAAAAATTTTAGAAACGTAAACACAATATAACAAAAACATTACACTTTTGAATAAAATAATTTGAATTTGTATAAAGAAAATGTAAAATCGAGTGTCCACGTTTCTCAAACAGCAAGTGTTGTTTGTTTCATTTGCAATCAGAATGCACGATCAAAAGCTCAATATTTTGCTTTGAAATTATCCATCACCATTGTGCAAGTTCCTGAAATCATCGTGCAGAATATCGCCAATACAATTTGATCTTTATATATTCCCGGTATCCAATTGAGTGTGGGGAGAGACAATGGAGTTGTGAGCATCAAAGTCAGCCTTTCATCCAATCACTAAATTCAAAGACACTTCAAAACGTTGAATATTTACATAAATACTTCTCCATGTAGACTTTCAGTCAGTAAATAAATTTTAAACGGGTTGGTTAGAACACCTCTTGTCAAGGAAAATGTAAAATTTAAACCTTTTCATAAAGTATAATATAATCTTGTAATAAAAAAATCAATAATTAGTAATATAAATAACTTAGTATCTATATTTTGTAAATATTATTCATTAACTTTTTAAACTAAAAAGTTTTAATTGACAGAAGTTTTGTTCAATTTCAAGGCACCTTTGAATGTGAAAAATTCAATGCAAAATCTAGCTTGTAACAGTTAAGAAATATCCGTTTCCTCAATGATACTTTGGTTTTAATAAACAAAAATATTTCTTCTAAAGTAAAGGCATTTTGGATCAACTTTATAAGGAGATTCTTAGAAAGACCGTCTCATTATTATTTTATGAAAATTTAAAAGAGAAAAGATTTGTAAAGATTGAAGGGTTTTAATGGATAAACTTTCAAGACGAAACTAAGTGAAATTATAACTTTTGAAATTATTTTCGATATTAAAAATCATTCAACATAGTTTAGCCAAGTTTTTCCTTTTTCTGTTCAATCAAGACTTCCGTGCAGATATAGAGATGCTTAAAATACGCAATCGAACGAATAAAAACTGTAACAGCCAGACACGAATTTCAAAGCCAATAATGAAGCAAATTAAAAAGCAAAGAATTTTTATTTCTCTGTCAGAGAATTTTGTTATTTTTCATTCCACAGCAACAGAAAGTAAGTCGGAAGTTCAGCATACCTGTATTCGTCCGGAGATTTCCTCCCATTTTCTGCAAACTTCCGCAACTTTCGGATAAAACGAGTACCGCTGTAACTGCATTACTTTCGGCTTGGAATCTTTCATTTGACTTTGTATAATCTGCAAAGCGTGATATCAATTTATTACAGTTCCCGAGTAGATGAGAAACGAAAAATCTTTAATCTTCGTGCAAATGATACAAATCGCCTGTATTTACCTTGCACTGTTCGAAATGTTTTCCGCTAAGCCGATCAATGGAGATTTCGTCCAACTGATTTAGTTTACTCTCAACTTGTGATAACCAGGCGTTAATTTCGTCGACGCAAGGTTCCTCCTGCAATAGAACAGACAAAAATGATAACTTTTTCAACAACTTAATTACATTTGAATGAAACTCGGATGATTCAATTTCTCGGTCTCAAGATCCGTATATATGAAAATCGGTTGCAAACTAGTAATTATGATGATAAATCTTACCTCGCTGCTGCATTGCTGCAGCCGCTTTTCAGTGTTCGCCAACTTTGTGCAAACATCGGACGTTTTCTCTTTCAATTGTTCAAGGTACATGACGTCGCATATCTTCGAAAACTCATCCTGCAGGCATAGCAGCTTATCTTGCATGATGTGTAATCTCGGTATGATTTCCGTCAAAGTTTCCTAAAGAGTTTTCGTATTCCATGACAAATGATTATAGTCAATAAGATACATTAGAATAATGAATTTCAAATTACCGTTACGTATATGGCATTAACTGGCAAATTGGGCATGTTTATTTGAGTATCCAACTCCTTATTGATACTATCTACCGTCATATTAATGTGAATTGTGTGCTTGTACATGTCGCGCGACAGATCGAGTGCAGTTTCCAACATTGCTTTTGATTCGGTGATCTGAAGTCCAAGCTGTGAAAATAAAAATCAAAATCAATACATTACAGAAAATATTTTAGATTATAAGAAAAATAAGATTACGAACCTTGTTGTACAAATCTTTCAAAGAATCGATCCTTTTAGAAAATTTTTCAGGCTCAGGTACGGATTTCTCCTCGACAGCTTTCCTGCCGCAATAAATTATATTTTCAATCTCGCTTTTGATTTCGCTCAAAGTTTGATAGAACCTCTGAAAATGACGACAAAAACAATTAAACGAACTGAGGAAACCAGTGAGAAAACGGGTTGCAATGAAACGAGTAAATTGTAACGCACCAAACAGTGTTTGTACTGTCCTTCAATAGTTTCTGGATTTTCAGACGACAATTCCAGCAAACAAGTGGCTTCCTCGATGCCTCGCAATTCTCTGAGTGCTTGCGAGAGTCTTGGCTCGACATTGCTCGGACATTTAAGTCGTTTGAATTTCTTTTGAACCTCGGCAAATTTTTGCTCAATTAAGAACATTTGCTCTTGAAGTCTGATTGCTGCCTCCTGTTTTCCGCTCGCTTTGTAGCTCTCAACTTGCGATGACATTTCCTCCAGGGTCTTCTCCTGGTTCTCCACTTGTTCCAATAATTTCTAACACAAAAGACAAAAAATTTTATCATAATTTTCAACGTCATATATTATCAAAATAAAAAAAAATCTTAGACCATTCTATAGATATATATAACCATAAAGTTAATTTATTATGCATTAGTAATTTTCAACTTTTAATATATTATTGCTTGTATTGTAATGGAATCATTAAGATGATTTTATGATAACTTCCCAGGCAAAAAGAAACATGATGCTTATATAACATACAAATGTTGCATACTTGGAGTATATATGCAACATTTATGTTACATATATACAACATATATGCATCATATATGTTTATTTTTGCCTTGGTCATTGTGTTAATGTTATACGCAATGACAAGTGGACAGACCTGGTAGTCATCAGGCAAATCATTGGCAGTGAGGTCACAAATAAGACGTGCAGTTATTAGCTTGTCTACTTGTGTTAACGAATGCCGAAGTGCTAGAATGCACCCCTCCGACAGTTGCGCTTGTTTCACCGATCCTTCCAACAGCTGGGTACGTTCTTCCGCCTACTCAACAATATACATGGCAGTATTTCTTTTGGCAAAACTTCAATTTATATATTGTCATATCCAAATTAATTTTGTATCATATTAATGGAATATTTGCTAATAAATTCAACATCTCTGGGAAGCTTACATGGTCTAAGTAATCAAATAGCTAATCAAATGAGAACTTTCACCGCATCAAAGCAAATTATATTTGTAAGTAAAGTAAACTAGTAAGACCAACATACGGTTATGAAGGGCGTATCATGTATTTGGGTAGAGGAAATGTAATCCCAGTTAATAAGCAATATGAATCGAATGAAATTAGACTATACAAATATAAATTATGAACAAAACTTTGATACAAAATTACATCCTCCGAGCCAAATTGAATTGATGTTTGAAAAGAAAGTCGTTTTGTATGTGGCAGAAGTGAACGTTCAATACGAACCTGTTTGTTCAAAGTCTCCCATCTATTGATCAACATTTCTACATCCTGTTGTATACTTTGAGCCATGATGTCATTTTCAATCAGCTGTTTTCCGATCTCTTGAATTTTCTCCAACCTCGCTTCTGGACGATTTCTGATATAACTCTCCAAGTCCTAAATTGTAGCAAAGCAATTTAATTTTTTCAAATTGTTCAATTACTTGATTTCTGTAAAACAATAGATACGTGTATTTATTATCGGCACTCACGTCAAGCTCCTCTGAAATTTCCTCGGCGTCAGCAGCGCTTTTGGACGACTTCTTCAACTTTTTCTCTAATTTGTCAAGCCAGTCACTCTCCTGTGCTACCAATGCTCGGAATTCGCCCGATTCGTGACTAGCATTCTGAAATTGACGGTATCTTTCATAAATGCGATCAGTAACTTCGGTCCATCTGGCGTTGAGGAAAGTAAATCGCCGACCAAGTTCATGGACAAATGAACCCTCGGAACTCAAAAGTTTATCATTGCCCATCTCGTTGAGATTACGAAACTCTTCCACGCGTTCATCAATCTTGTCCTTCAGTGATTGGTACCGACCGCGCGCATGAAACAGTTCGAACGACGTCTCAATTTTTGTCTCCATTGGAATTTCTTTCTCCAGGTAAGCCAACCATAGTGTGAAATTCCCGATTTTCACAATGATCTGCAAAATTGTTTACATCAATTCTACAATCCATGCTTTTCTTTAATCAAAAAAAAAAAAATCCTGTACAAATCATACCTCGTCGTTTTTCTTAAGGACGTCCTTATACTTATCATATTGCAATTCCGACTCTTTAATGAGAGTGTGCCACTTGGCAGAAAATGTTTCCAGCTTATCGTCCATCGTACTTTCAAACTTCGGCTCAGAATTTTGTAACAAATTATTGGCAGACGCCATCAAATTAGCAACTCGAACTTTTGTTTCGTGAATTTCATCGCAGAGAGACTGTAATGTTTTAACTTTGATTTCAATGGTTTGAACGTCGTCAACGGGGATATCGTTAGATACATCCGAGAGACGCTTGCATGATTCTTCAAGCCAATTTTCAAGTCCGCTAAATTCGAGATGAAATTCTTTCAACATCTGTAAGTCTGTAAAATAACGAAAATTATGAAACAAAATTCACTTGTAATCTTGAACAAACAAAAACTATTTCAAATAATTCTTATTCTCTACCGTTTGTTAATTTATGTTGTCTTTCTTCCAAGATGATGGAGATATCATTCCATTTTGTATTCAAATCCTGAAGCTGTTCTTTAATGTTACGGTTCATAGGACCATTGTTGCTGGATTTCGACATCAATTCCTGTCCAACTTGATTGGTATACTCAAAGCTCGCTTGACGCGATTTAAATGACCTCTCGAGTTCTTGGAATTTCTGGCACTGATCTTGCATGGTTTTTTCGTCCGATGTTACCGCGTGCTCAGATAATAATGTGCTTTCAACGTTGTTGATAAAGGCCATTAAATTGGACATTGCATCATTGTACTTCATTGTCAGTGCGTTTTCTTTCATGGTATTCAAAGTTGACAATCTATCAGATAATCTAAAAGAAATGAATAGCAAATCATCAGCTTGTTACAAATATTTTCTTCGAAATTGCGTGGTATATAATATTCTCAAAAGATTATTAAGCCATACTTTTTGGATAGTAATTCCCATTCTCTTACAAAATGTTGTAACTCAGAATTAACTGCGTCGCTCTCTTTTTTGTCTACGGACGACTCTATAGCATCCTTAACTTTTACCTCCAAGTTGTTGATACGTTCGTTGTAAGTATTTATCGAGTTCACCTTGATCTAAAAAATATACAAAACATCGATTATAACACGAGTATTTTTTAATTAAAACATAAAATAGAAGTTCATCTTACCTTGAATTCTTCAATCTGATCACTCTCTCTGTTTTCGTCATACCACTTGGAATAATCATCCAAAACGAGTTGCAGACTAGAAAGCTCGGTGCGGAACTGTTTGATCGCGGTTAAGAAGTCTACTTTTTCTTTGATCTTCCTTAAACGTTCGTTCATCAAATCCCAACATTTGGTCAGTTCAGCGATCTTATGTTCTTCTTCATCTATCGACTCGTTGGCTTGTTTCAATTCGTCGACTAATTTCGTACCCAATTCCACCACTCTCTCATAATCAGCTTTGTGTGATTCAATACCTGAGAGGTTGTCCTCGTAAACGACTTTTTTCTCGTCGACGCTCAACTCGTCAAAAGTACTTTCTGAGCGACTGAGTTCCAGCTCGACGTAATCCAGCCATTTGTAAAAATTGCGCAGCGCAGTGTGAAATTCTTGACTCGTTGTGCTCTCCAAGCGACGTTTCTTAGAGTCGCTGTGCGGTGACTGCAATTAAAAACAAAACATTACTTATCCATGCAGATGCGATGTTAATGTGGAACGGATTGCTGAAAGGCAAACGTACTTGCGAGCTCGAGTGCTTGAATACCATACTTGATACAGTTTCAGTAAGCCATTCGTTTCCAGCTGCTGTCGGTGAATCGGGATTGCGATCGAGCTCAAACCCAGACATCGATATCTATAACAAAAGTAGAATTGTAAAATCACAACTAAATTTACAATTGATTAAAAACAATTTGTCAGCAAATGAACAAATTACTCTTTGATTCTGCACTTCCATGATTTGGGCAACAGCCTCCCATCTATCCTGCAAGTATTCAACTTTTTCTATCAGCTGAACACACTCAGGCGGAACTCCAGAACCATCGTCAAGGTCCTGAATTGACTTTTGCAGCGTGTTGAGTTTCTTCTGCTTGTTGTCCATCTCCAACTTAAGGAGGCGCAACTTGTGTATCCTGTCCAAAACTTCGCCCAACTCGGACGCAGAACAGGCCTCCATCTGTTTCAACGTGATTTCCGTCTCACCGAGCCAGGACACAAGTTTTTTGTAATTCTCAGTCAAGTCTTTCAATAAAAGACCGAGAGCTTCAAGATTTTGTCGCCTATTGTGTCTCCACTGACAGATGTGACTCCAACGTTCGTTCAGCGCTGTGAGATCGTCCTCCATTTGTGCATAAGCACTCTCACTGTTGTCATCCTCGACGAGTCGCGCTGAGTCTTTCAGGTCGTCTACGACGTCTTGCTGTTCCATAATGTCGTTTTCCAATTCTGTCAAGTGTTTCATTTGTTCGTCTAAGCTGCAGTCTTTGTTTATCCTCGATATTCTGTCTTCCATTTTTGTCAACCATTGCCTCAGAGAATCCAATTGTGACTTTACCGATTCCACCAGGGCCTGTGTTATTACAAATTTAAGTCGTATGAATAAAATTTTACAAAAATTCTCTTATAAACTAAAGGGCACTACATTGTTTTTCCCTTTTTTTTCATTTTACCTTGTGCATTTTCATTAACTTGTCCATTGCATGCGTGCGCAATCTTTCCCACTGCGAATTCACCAGCGACATTTGTATGCGCACTTCACTCTCCTCCTCAGTTCTTAAATTTCCTTCGTTCAAAAGTCTCGTGCCCTCTTGCAGAACGGCTCCTATGGTGCTCTGATAACTGGACAACTTCATCACAAATAATTTGTACGCGCAAAAGTGTTCTTTCAGCATAGTATCATTATCGTCCAAATCGGGCATGTGATTCAGCTGTTCTTCCGCCTCTAACAGCCAAGTTAATACGTCTTCGAGAGCGGCATGGTATCCCTCCATCTCCACTGAAACATTTGTCGCCAAACTCATCGGACGCGACGTTGGCGTTGAGGCCATCTCGTTACTCGAGAATGACGCGTTCTAAAATCATCCAATGTAGATTATAATTGAGCATTATTTATTGCAATACAAGAAGGAAACATCAAATCAGGGGAAACGTTAGTTACGCTTGTCAGTTAGTTTAAATTTCAATTGAGAAGAATGATTTATAAGTTGTTAAAATGTTGACAAGTTCAAATTTCAAAGATTTTATTTATGTTCTGATGAATGATATGATACTTCACTTCCGTCTCCAAAATTTTTCAGGTGGAAATAATTTATTTTGTTTTTTGTAATGCGTGACAATTACCTCAGCGCCAGGTGTCGTTGCTGGACTAGAATCACTAGCTGTCGAAACGTCAATGGCACCTACGTCCTCGCCAGAATGGGGCAACGATTGGAAGAGGCACATAACATAGACCATTATCGACTTCTTATCAGGCACCGATGTGTTCACATCTATATCAATTCAATAAAAATATACAATATTAAATTGTCATTTAAATTTTATCTTTCAAAAGAAACATAGAGCACATTTAAACGAAATCAATTCTACAATGTTTTTTAACGGGGAATATAAACCTAAAAATGATAAAAATCGTACTTATGTTGGACTATAAAAAGCGTACAAATATAATATTTATGACAAAACTTTCCTGTATTTCACATTTATAAATTTTGATTCTTATCCGTAGAGTGCTTCAAAAAGTTTACCTTTAATCAACTTATTGGCAATCCATAGTTTATAGCAAAAATGAATGTTGAAACATTCTGGAACCTTGTTTAAATTTTGTTTCCAATACGATATGTTTTGTCATAAACATTGGATGTATACATTCTCAATAATCCTTGCATTCTCCCTTAAAATTTTCATCTCAGACTTACATTAGATTTATTTATATTGTAAGTTGATATAACGTTTCTAACTTTGCATAATATTTTTAATTTTGTCTTTATATTTTTTAATATCTCTAAAGAGAGCTTGTTTACCTTCTGGATCAAGTAATCTTTCTATGTTCAAATGTTCCTTTGCAAATCGAAAAGCGTGATCGAGTCTTGCATTCGGATGTTTCCGAGCCATGCTATTGAAATCAAAAAACTGCGGTTTCCATCTGTGAAGAATGGCATTGAATGCTAACCCATCCGACCAAGATGTAGTGAAATTTTTTATGTCCACGCCTGGATAATCCTGTTGGTCAAAAAGTCAATCGTTTTATCCTCTTTTGCATTGCAGTTTCGAAGTGTTCAATATCTTTTTTATAAATTTCCTCTACTAGATCAAATACCTGTGTATTCTGACGACACCATGTCAGAAGTGTCTTTTCCAAATTTGTCTGCTGCAATTCCGTCATCAAATCTTTCAGATGATAGTGAACCTACAAAAAATAATACAACGTTAACAACAACAGCAACAACTTATAATTGAACATTAATTTATTGCAACAAATACAGTTTTCCTTTTTTACTATTTTTTTCTCATTTAAATACTTTTCTACGTTTTTTTTTATACAAAAGTAACGTAAAATTCTTCATCATCACTATTTCTTATTTTACGGACTTTTTTTGTGTTAGATGAGGTCAGGGGTGGGTAGATTTGTTCACATTTGAGAAATTTCTTGATTTGTGAAAAAGGATTGATTTGGAGGGTCAATTTTTCGGAAGTGAGGAACGATCTTATCTTGATATCACTGCTTCCAAGCTGTATAATAACATGATCATACACTCAAATAAATTCAATAAATTGAATGAAAAAAGAGAGAACAAGATTATCTCACCTGCCAGTGTAAAATGATACTCCAAACTAAACCAAGAGTCAGCTTTGGATTCCCATCGACAATATCGTTGCTACTTATGTTAACGAGCTTAACCTGAGATTGTATGGAAACAAAAATTAAATTAATGAATTGAAAAAATTGTGCTGACTAAAAGAATTTGTGTTTCATTCACTGAGGCGATCAAACTTACGTTATTTTGTTCAAGAATTTGCAGAGCTTTATTTACATTATTAAGATGATGTACTCTCATTCGTCCACGCTCTCTTTTCTGTAATCGAAATCAATTTTTTTGTTTGTTTAGATTAAAACCGTAAAAAATAAACTTTCAGATTAGTTGAATAATTTTGATTTCTTACATAGGTTTTTGATGTGAGAACTTCCAATAATGATAAAAGTCGATTTCCATCTCTCAGGTCTATGAACAAGTCTGTGATTGGCTCATGATGGTTCTGCAAAAATTGGAAACAATCATCATTAAAATTTTGTTGATTAAATTAGAAACCAAAACTTAATGAAACACTCTAATTAAACAAAAACAAATTTTTTTATTACCTTCAAAAGTTGCGAGTTTATCCATTTTGCAAAAGTTTTCTTCTGGACGTCTTCCCTCTCGTCTGCAAAAACACACAATCACATTGATTACCCATCATTTTGTTCGAGAAGAAAAATTAAGAAAAAATAAAAATTCAGATTCATTCAATGTCTAAAATTACTGTCTGCCAAAGATTTCAAATTATTTACGACTATCATGTTGGATACTAATGACTTTCAATTTTAATTACGACAATTTTAATGACAATTACAATTTCAAATTAGTTACTCTCTAACCAATTCAATTTAACCTAATTTCATTTTCATGATGACATTGTTAACGAAAAAAAAAAAAAACAAACGAAAACAGGAAATTAATTTGTTACTCTATTCATCAGACTAACCAACTGTTTTAAATTATGCAAAGCAAGTCTTTTAAAATGCGACTTTTAATTGTTTGAAAGAAAAACTTGCTTTTTGGGCACCGAAATAACGTAGGCAAAAAACCATATATGGAGTATATGTAATATGTCGAAGCATCAAATGAGTTTCATCTTCATCCAAAATTATGTTTTCTCTTATATACACGTTATGATTAAAAATGAAAAGAAAACAGTAAACTATATCAAATACTCAAATTGCATTTTTTTATGTTAATACAGCTAATGCTAATATGTTTCTGTTTGATTAGGGAAGGTTTCTTTTAAATTAGTAAAACGATTAACTCTCTGATATGAAAAAGAAAAAGGAACACGTATAAGTTAATGAAAATGGTCAAGAATAGTAACAAGGGGATGTAAACAATACAACACGTGTGCGTATGAATGAAAGAATAATGAACGAAGGAAGTGGGTATGAATGAACCAAGTTACGGATTGCACATGGCGATCACGTACTTAAAGTAAGCCGTTTACTCAATCGGACGTTTGGCGAGGTACTCGAACCTCCTTCAAACATTTCCTTCCAAATATGGCCAAGGCTCGTCATTGCTCTGACCGAGATTACTGTACTTGTTCCTCTTTTTCTACGAAAATTTCATCATTCGCATTGATCGCGGTGCCGTGTCCCTTTTTTTTACTTTTTTTCCCTCTTCAAAATCCGATTTACAGGAAGAGTGACCGCGACGGAGTTAAAAATAAAATTCAAAGAACGATTGTGTACTTGTACCCTCGGTGCAAGTTTGATGTGAAAATAGCGAACGAAATAGAACGCAGTGTAAAAGTAGCATTTGTAATACCTCGCGTTGACAAGTTAATTAGCCGAGTTCGTTGCTCCTAAACATCTCGCTTTGTTGCACTTTTCACTTGAAATGTTATGACAACTTTTTTTTTTAATTTTCGATTGGAAAAAGCATTTCAATTACTTTTGCACAAAAATGTCAAATAAAGATGAACAATTTTTCATTTTCATCTGATGGGATTTCTCATCAATGACATAATAAGAAAGCCTGTTGGAACGTTCGATAGAAAAGCAATGATTTTGAAGCTGTGAGCCTTGCAACTGGGTGGGTGTTTGAGCATTAATGAAGAGGAGCTAAGTGGCAAACCTCTTCGACGAATCGTGTGCTTCCAACTATCAAATTAAATGTTGTAGCCGCGCGATAAAACTTGCCTGATCCGATGAACGGTGTCATTTCAATTGATTCTTAATTCTTTCACTTTAGTGAGTGTTAATACCGTCATTATAAGATTACTCGTTCACTTTTAAATACCATACAACTTCCTAATTGTCAAAACAAAAAATCAACTTCTTTTTTTCTTTTAAAGTATCATCATTTGTAACGGCTTTGTGAAGATGAACGGAACTATAAATTCAAACTTTTTTAATTTTTTTTTAGCTTTAGGTTTTTTAGAACAAAAGAAGCTAATGAATGCTAGGCTAAATAATGTCGCGGAGTGAATAATTATACGTATGACACGTGGACGGAGGAGCAAAGAGAGGAATGAAGAAATGACACGTTAACTCGTCGGGATTATAAAGTTGGTTAGACCTTCGGGGACAAAATGTAACGCTGGTCAGCCAACCAGTTCGCCGTTAAACGTCAAACGCCAATCAGATTGCGTATGCAAAGCAATAAGCAGCGACCAAAAAAAGACCATTAGTCAGTCAAGAGCAAAACAATTTTTCATAAATAAAAATAATTTTCTCAATGGAAACAGTCTTATTAACGTTTTAAACAATATTCTTTTTTGAACATCGGTTATAATTGATATTTGGAATGAAACTCAAAATTTGTATTTGCTTGGTTAATTTTTAATTTTTTATTTTGAAACACGTGATAAGACGTGTTTAATCATAATATCACACCCACGTATGAAAAGCGACAGGACCGAGTGCAATAGCAAGCGCAACTGTATGCAAATAATATTATGCACTTGAAGATGCGTGGATCTTCATCAGAAAACACATACGTTATTCAGCATTCAGCGCATTCCTATACTCAGCAACGAAATACAATCTGAATCAAATCCAGCTGTTGTGTATACTTTCATTTTTACAATAAAAAACTTCTTATATAAAATATCATCCCAATCCTATTTCAGGCATCTTAAATTTGTATACGATTTGTTGAATTGTAATTGATGAAAACGCGTACAACATTAGATCATCTCTAACATTCTTTCGTAATGACTCGGAGTCAACCTGTGAATGCAAAATATTTCAATAATGATCATCAAACCCAAATATTTGTAGCTTCCATGCAAAATTATCTTTTTTCAAATATTTACAAACAATTCAAATAAATAAATACATTTGAGTAACTAATTAAACGATCCAAACATTTTCAATTTGATCTTATTCAGGTTTTGTTTTTTATTATTATTTTGTTTTACGTTTGTCTTTGTTGTACGTTTTTTTTCTGAAGAAGACGTGTACGCATTTTTTGATAAGATAAAAAACGTTGGCATACCGTGCGATAATTTTGCGACTCACTATTTCTTTCTTTCTTTTTTTTTTGTAGAGAAAAATTTGTACAAGTGAGAACGCCTGATAGCAACAATTATTCACAGGAGTATTAATCGCAACAAGAAAACCTGATTGATCATTTTCAATTACGAGGATTATCAACGATTTATTTCACTTGAATGTTGAATAACGTTGGTTCGCGCAGCCCGTCAGACTAATTGTTCAAATTGAAATGAATTTACATTTTATTTGACTTGGCTTTGAATTCTTTCTTCGTGCAACGTAAACATTGGAGCAAGCCTCTGATATAGCAATTAGACTTAACGATTCTTCTTGCTTTTTTTTCTCCTGAATGTTGAAAATAATAGCTTGGTTGAAATTATCATACTTTCGCCGTCTGTTAATGTGTATTAATACCCCATAATGTCGGTCACATTTGACTTTACCAGCAATTAAGAACAATCGTAAATAAAAAAAAAAAAACAAATGAACAAAATTAAAGAAACTAAACATTGTTGTTATTTTAACAATGTTGGAAAAAATTTAAATTGATAATATTTTAGCGCAGCTTCAAAATTCTTTTGATCCTTTTTTTAACCTTTAAAATTGCTTGCTTGTGTTTTATAACCTCAAGGGGAAAAAAATAAACAAAAAGAGTGGGCACAAGAAATCCAACGTCATTCTGGACAGTCCTTTTTTTGTAGAGACCTGATAACCTTGCCCGCAATGTCATAAACGGTTTCGCAAAATCGTTGCACCCGAGCGGGTTACTTCCTGTGGGCTGGTTTTAGCACCAAGCCTAGCGATTGTTCGGATCTCTGACATGACGATCGGTGGTACGCACCTATGTAAACAACTTCCATGATGGTGAACGTCGTTGACGTAACGCTCGCGAGTAAACCCTATGAAAAGTATTGAAGCATGTAGTATGTCGGATTGGCGGGCGCGCACGAGCCGGCGAGCTCGTGCCAATTCGTGGCGACTGTCGGACCCAGCCCAGCCGAGCAGCCCGCACATGAAAAGCACTGTTCACTTCGGTAGACCGCGCGAAACGACGACAATTGACAGGAACAAAAACAAAGACAGGACGAGGAGGATGTGTGTCAGTCGGATGAACCACTTGTTGATATACGCGACACGGAACGCGCGTGGCCGATTCGCGACGGCGACACTAGCGCTTGTTTTCACGCATCGCTCTCGCTGCGTCTGGACCACCAGCGGCGGCCAAATTTTCTCATCAACAACAATCACGCGGTGAAATCAACGGCCTCGCGCTCGCTCCTACCACGTACGCCGAAGCACTGCGCCCGTTCGCCGATGTCGATCCGAGCGCCGGTCGGCTCGAATCGGGCATTCCATCGACACCCGAACTGGCAACTCTGGATACACACGTAAGGCCCTGCGCGCCGTCCGACCTAACTATACCACTTCATCACACTCCGCCCCCTCCGCTTCGGCTTTCCTCTCCTTCTGCTTCTCACCGCAACCAGGCCCACTTGCGCCTCCTGTCCCCCTTATACACTTCTTTTTTAATACTCAAATTTCGCACTCTCCGGGCTTGCACTTCTTTCCAATTATTCAAATTTTCAATTTAAATTTGAATTAGCAAACTGACATTTTTAATTTGTTTTGACGGATAAAATTATTTCTGATATAAAATCATTTTTCATCAACAAAATTTTACCTTTCATTGCATTTAGTAACAATTTGATTTTCTATTGCAATAGAGTAAAAATTCCCGTAAATTCCCGAAAGATACCAGTAAAAATAAAAAGTTTATTATTTTCATTCAAAGTGTGTAATGATAAAAAAAGTAAAGGGGTGAAAAAAGACTTTTCAACTACACCATTTCGAAGCTTCAAACCTATATTTTCGATTTTCAACATGAAAAAAAATTTCAGTATCAGATGACGCTGCAGTCAATTAATTTTTTTTAATTTTCAAACTTGATTTCATTAACGCGCAGTTTTCCTTTTTTCAATATCATCATGACTTTTCATTCTAATTCCTCAAATTTGGAAAAACTTGGAGAAATATCGCTTATTAAATTTTATGTTTGTTTTGTTATGTTAAACAAAAAATATACAAAAAATATAGATGATGTATTTGTAATGGACAATTTTAAAATCCACATTTTTTATTGTAGACTAGGCTTCAAGCTCGCGCCTGCTATTTATTTTCATTTCCAAAAGGTTACATGACAAACTCAAATTTATTCCAAAAATTTAAAATTCTACCAGTCAGCCAAAATCAGAAAATTAATAAAGCGAGGACAAACAACTAACTTCAGGTAACCAAGACTTTTTTTGTGTTTGTTTTATTTTTGTATATTTGTAAACAAAAAGAATCCAATATAACATGTTTTTTTAATGACATAACTTGAAAAACAGAATTGCAAGTTGTTGTTTTTTGAATGAAGTATGAGAGTATTTCTGTGACTGTGACGAAAAACCAGTTAAGTGTTCTTTTGTACATTTAAGTTAAAAACATATTTTACGTTGTTTTCTTATCTACTCCTATAAGGCGAACTCAAAAACGTGTTGCTATGGAGATCAAAAAACTATAATTCAACATCATTCAGAACTCTAATTTTGTCTAAAAAAATAATGAAAGTTTTATTTTTTAATGTTTTCAATTGGTAGTTAACTGGTTTTTCGTCACAATCACAGATTTGATGTGATCTGAATAATAACGAATACGTTATTGAAAACAAACATATGAAAGTCATTGTTCTTTTCTCTATTACAAAAGTCCCGTTGTTTTCTAATACATTTTTCGATCATTGGAGAGATTTATTTTTCGTGAATCGCATATTTTGTTTGACCTTTATTAACATAAATATTTCAGTATGCGAATAAAATTTATGATTATCGATAGACAAAAACGAAAAAGTTATCGGCAAATATATGATTCTATTCGAATCCTCATAACAGTGGCGCGGAACCGCAAGGAAAAATAGTAAGGCCCAACACGACTCAGGTAACCAGCATGATAGAAAGTTAAAGAGGTGTTCTATTCGAGTCATGATACTTGGGCCACCTAGGCCATCATGAGGGCATATATCATTTCAAGCAAAGAGTCACAGCGTAATGCACACCATGTTTTTTTTCCATTTCCCTGTCTCGTATAGAGGACGTTTGAGTTATGGGTTGATAAATTATCCTCGCGCTTGCATTGTAATCAATAACGATTAAAATGAAAGCTGATTAATTCGTTCAAAAGGGCTCTTCAAGTGTAAATTGAAATTTTGACAAACTAATAATTTCTCTTTGGTATCTATTAGCTTCGGATAATAATTTCAATTTGATTTGAATACCTTTCGTGTTCGATATTTGGTCCTCCAAAGAAGATTTGTCCGGCTCATCTGGAACTACGACGGTCCATTTCACTTTTCTCTTTTTCATCTACAAGAAAAAATTGCGGTAACAAAACATATCTGATATACGAAACTTCAAACTTCTTTTTTTATCATCAAAAATATCAAATTAAATATAAATTGGTACTGGTAACTTATCGTCTCTTTTCGTCGGACGAAAATGAATATTTATGGACAACTTTATGGAATCAGTATGCACCTTGCAGAACAATTTTATTTAGAGCTCCATAAGGTGATTCGGCGTGTCAAAAGGAATCGTGTTTTATATTCACGCACGCAAATTTTGTATTCATGAATTTATAAATCACAGTCTTTCCCACCGTAACTACCTGTTGTAACAGATTGTCAACTGAGGCCAGACCGAAGACTTTATTAATTTTCTGTTCTAATCAAATCTTGAGATTATCGTTTTATTGAACACTTGATAATAACTCTGATTATGTCACTGTTTACCTTTTTTTGTTCTTTTCAATTTTTTTTCTTACAATTACATATTTCGATTATGAATCATTAACAACAATGTTCACAAATGTCAAACAAAAGTGTTATTCGTTATTGTTTGTTATTATTTTATTTTTCATTTTTTTACAGAAAAATCCAATCCATTTCTTTTTATAAAAATTATCAACACCCAAAACAATATGTAAAAATAACAAAAAAAAACATGTAATTAAAAAGAAGAAATTAAATTAAAAATAAATTAGAAGGTGACAATCAGGGCAATGCGATGGGTGTAGTGAGATGCCGGTGTGTAGAAAATTGGCGTAAATGTCAGCGAAAACGACTGTGTGTTACGAGTTCGCGCGCGCTCTTTCGAACACTGCGAAGCATTGCTGCTGGTGTTTCTAGCGCAGAGGTATCGGATAAATATCGTCTCTGACGCCTACGCCAGCGCACACATGAGCTTACAAAAGCACATGTCTAATGGTGGCTGCATACGCAATCTACTCTCTCCATACAATATCTCGTACTCGTGTACACTCTGATAATATGTGAAGCATGTACTAACGCCGCTGCGCGTTGACGCCTACATCTCATCTGATATACATCCTTGCGCTCTCGTCCCCCACACATTTCGCACAAACTCGGCTAAAAATTGCTGATTACAACTTTTTGAGTTTTATCGATTCAGTGAACCGAACTTTTTGCAAACATCATAAAAACAACTTGGAAAAATAAACAGAGATGCATTATTTATTATTCTAATTTCTTTTCTTTTTCAATTTCATTGAATTTCAACTTAAAAAATATTAACGAAATTGAAATTTA
>JAPYZS010001234.1:0-11807 GCA_030522925.1 Trissolcus japonicus | reverse complement strand
TACAATTTCATTTGAAAATTCGTCCTGAAAGATTAGTTTGACAATTCAACTCCAAGGTGGCGCTGCCAACAGCGTTGCGTCGTTTTTGTTGGGCAAGTACGAGTTCTATCTTACTGACATAATTCCAGATTTTCCCCTCTCTGGTTTGCTGCACCTACAAAACCGCGTGTGACAATTTGAAAATTTTTCTGAATTTGCACTAAATAAACGAACAAACAATCGACAATGGCTGCTATCAGTTTGTTGAATCCAAAAGCCGAGTATGCGAGAGCGTCACAGGCGTTGGGTATCATCAACTCCGCTGCAAAAGGACTTCAGGACGTCATGAAGACAAATTTGGGTCCAAAAGGAACAATGAAAATGTGAGATCATTTAATTGGCGTCTATTTTTATGATTCGGACAATTTTTTTGTTCTAATGTTAACAAGATGTCATTTTTTTTGTTTTCTTATTATCTCTTTGACAAAAAAACGTTTTGTTGATTGTAGGTTAAGTCACTGATACATTCATGTTTCCAGTAAACTCCATATATAGTCACGGAGCACGACTCTAGTTGAAATTTATATTTTTCATTCTTTTGACAATTGAAATAATTTTTTTTATATTTTCAAATTTTGCAATACAAAACTAAAGTTGAAATGAAAATTTGTATGAAAAAAATATTGTTTTATTTTGATTTTGTATTTTTTAAATGAAAAAATATTAATATATTTTTTATTTTACATTTTAAAAATTTATACCTTTTGTACATTTACATTACAAAAATTTTGCATTTTATAAATTTATGCAGTTTACAAATTTGGTCAATGATATATATTTTTTGTTAAGTTTTTAGTTGTTACTTATAGTTATTGGATGTTTTCAGGTTGGTATCAGGAGCTGGTGACATCAAAATAACAAAAGACGGTAACGTTCTTCTCCATGAGATGCAGATCCAGCACCCAACGGCATCCCTCATAGCCCGAGCCTCGACGGCACAAGATGACATGATCGGCGACGGAACCACCAGCACCGTGTTGTTAATCGGCGAGCTTTTGAAACAAGCTGAGCCTTACATCGCTGAAGGACTCCACCCGAAACTCGTTACGGAGGGTTTTGAATTGGCGAGTGCAAAAACGATCGAAGTCTTAGATTCGTTGAAGGTCCCGGTCGAGCCAACCAGGGAGGGACTCTTGGACGTGGCAAAAACATCTCTGCGAACGAAAGTGCACAGGAACGTTGCCGACAAATTGAGTGGCATCTGTGTTGATGCTGTCCTGGCCATCAGACAGGATGACAAACCGATTGATCTTCATATGGTCGAAGTTATGGAGATGCAGCATAGAACCGCTTCTGACACGACGTTGGTTCGGGGTATCGTCATGGATCACGGCGCCAGACACCCGGACATGCCCAAGAGAGTTGAGAAGGCTTACATCTTGACTTGTAATGTCAGCTTGGAGTACGAAAAGAGCGAGGTAAGATACCATTTCAATACTTGAAATATCAAAAAATATATTATTATATTTTAAAAAAATTATATTTCGTTTAACAAAACGATTGAACAAATTATTGTAAATTACATGTTTGAAAATGTTTTAGGTGAACAGCGGCTTTTTCTACAAGACAGCTGAGGAGCGTGAGAAATTAGTAGCTGCAGAGCGCCACTTCATCGATCTAAGAGTTGCGAAAATTATCGAACTGAAGAAGAAACTTTGCGATGGTACGGACAAGAACTTTGTCGTGATCAATCAGAAAGGTATCGACCCACCATCTTTAGACATGCTAGCCAAAGAGAACATCATTGCTCTGAGACGCGCGAAACGTCGCAACATGGAACGCCTGTCGCTGGCTTGTGGCGGTACTGCCATGAATGCGGTCGAGGATTTGAAGGAGGAACATCTTGGCTATGCCGGTCTTGTTTATGAGCACGTTTTGGTAAATTTTTTAATTACGTTTATGATTGACATCGTAAATTGTAACAATTTTTTATTATGACTGTGTTTTTTCAGGGAGAAACCAAGTTCACGTTTGTGGAAGAATGTAAAAAACCGAACTCCGTTACTATTTTGCTGAAGGTCAGTTTGTAATTTATTTTTCATACGAATAAGTTTTGATAAGTGTTAAAATTATTTCAGACATTTAATATAAAAAAAGTAATCGAAGAAATTGAAACTAAATTATTGAATTTTCACAGGGACCAACTAAACACGCTCTGGTTCAATTGCACGATGCTGTGAGGGATGGATTGCGAGCAATCAAAAATGCAATTGATGACCAGGTTTTGATTCCTGGAGCAGGTGCTTTTGAAGTTGCAGCAAGTAGAGCTTTGCACGCCTACAAGGAAGAAGTCAAGGGAAAACAGCGTTTAGGTGTTCAGGCTTTCGCTGACGCTCTTCTCGTTATTCCCAAAACTCTTGGTAAACTTCTTTTATTTATTTCTCAAAGTTATTCAACTTTTATTTGATTAATATTTATTTATNNAAACTTTAATTTCACAATAATTCAATTTACAAACATTAATACTTTTAGCTGTCAATTCTGGATTCGATGCGCAAGACAGTATCGTCAAGTTGTTGGAAGAAAGTTCTGCACTTGGAGAACCCGTTGGTCTAGATATTAACAGTGGAGAAGCATTGAAACCAAGCGACGCCGGTATTTTTGACAACTACATCGTGAAAAAACAAGTTATTAATTCCTGGTTAGTGTCTGATTTCTTTTTTAAAAGGAGTGACTAATGTACGACAGACATATAAACGCATTTTCAACATTTTTTTTCAGCACCGTGATTGCCAGTAACCTGCTTAAAGTGGACGAAATAATGAGAGCTGGATTATCGTCTCTCAAAGGCTAAGATTAAAAACAACCTCAAGTATTTAATTCTTATCATCACTTTTTAACGCATTTTTCCTACATTGTTTACACATTTTTGTTAACAGTGATATGAAGGTAACGTTTGTAATTGTCTAAACAAAAAAATAAAATTTCAGTTTCATAAAAAGTTTATTCTCATTTTTATTCGTACTTTAAGTTTAGTCCTATGAAAAGAAAATTTCACTTTGGAGGGTGAAAGAAAAAATAGCCAAGGCGTTAAAAATAATCAAGTTTATTAATTTTAGTTGTGTACATATAGTAATATTCATATTATAAGTACATAATACATTGTAAAAACGATAGGTTTTGACTTTCACTTTATTTTTATGCAGTGAAAGGCACATTTTTATCAAAATAGTTTCAATGGGTAGATCATTTTAATATTAATACATTAAACAATTTTTTGAATTTTTGCCACAATCATTTTGACATTTGTGTATCAGCAATTAGATCAAATTTTATAGCATCAGCAAAAAAATTGACCAATAAAATAATTGATTCGTAATAAAGGGAAAGTCAAGCAAACATAATTACGTGAATTACGCGTATTTCACCTTATCGATGAAGCAGTCTTCATAGGAAAACACAAATTTTAAAATTAAATGATTCATGATGGTAATAGAGTCCAATCAATCAAATCACTCGAGAAGGACTCGTTTGCAATCATTATCATTGTGCTCGCCAAATCAACATGAAAAAGAATGTTGGAAAATAAAATAATTTAACTACTATCTGAGATAATATAAAAGCACAGCCACTTTATACTTGATATTTCACAGTCGGTTATTATTATTTAAACTATATTCATAATGTCAATGATTTCTGTTATACTTAAATTTATTTTCTATTCGAATAAAAATAAAATAGTACAAAATGTAACGTTTTGTCATTGAGAAATTATTTTGGACAGTCTTGTAACTTTGGTTCTTTGGTTGTTTTAAATGAAAAATTGGTCAACAATAATTTTCTTCATTTTCATTGTTTCAATGTTGAAATATTTTTGAAATATTTACGAAGTATTGTACAGTATTCCAAAATGTGGTTGACGCTCAATAAAAAAAATGAATGTGAAGTTAGTATTTTTTAGGACAATGAACTTAGATTGAATTAAAATTTGTATGAAGCGCAATGATGTGCTGGAAAAAAAATTGAAACCCTAAACTGAAATCATAACAAGTTGAGTTACAGCTTCCTCACTGACAGGGGTGGATGGAGCTTCTGTGATAGGCGTAGGCGGATCGCCACTGCTGGCCCGGTTATCGGTCGTAGTTGCTGAACACGATATAAATTACATAAATGTTCATACCAAAATGTTCATGTATCAAAATTGTCAAGCAATGCTTTATTGTCAAAATGGCGTATGAATAATTTTTTTTGTTTGACAAAGTTCCAGGTCATCTTGCTACGGCCAATTTTAAACCGATCCTGAAACGGTCCAATCGGATAATTTTGAATAATTTCATCTTTTTTCTGAAACCCGGTCCAGATTTAGGCTTCAAACGATCATTTCGACTATATAAACTACAAAATTTGTTTTAATAAATACCCATGAAGTCGTCAGTCCTACTCGAAGTCGGCCAACAAATCCGACAGAGTGGTTTAAAAACAGAAAATCGAGGTCGCGGCATACGCAAAAGTACATAAATGTAAGGGTCCAAGGCAAAGTGGATGCACAACAAAATATCCGCGACGATGTGGAAAGCCCGGATCGCCTTGCGTGCTACACCAGCACTTGTCGGCAGTGTCAATTGGTACTGTGCTATTGGGATCGACATCTGTAAGAACAAATGATTTTTTATTCTAATCTCATTTTGTTTATCTTATGGAAAGAAAGTACCATCTGTGGCATCCAGCAGATCACAAACGTCAAGGAAAGCACCGCCATGAGTCTTGCAAAAGCTCTTTCTTCAGCAGTCATGCCAATTTCTGATGGCACGGAAGAAGTCGCAGCTAAAAGTGGTTTCGATCTCGATGAAGCCCTTGAAATTCTCCTCAGAGCGCCATTGCGACGACCCAGACGTTTCAAGGCTCTCGATACGGTCAAATTACACCAGACTATTGATACGCACAGAATGGTGCCTGGAATTGGAAATCGCAAAGATGTAACATTCGAAATTCAATTTTTGTCGCGTTTGTAATTGTCAGTTCCTTTTTTGTTCTTAATTGTAAAATTACCGTAGAAGAACCATAAATAAGCATAAGCGATGTCGACCGGTTCGGTGGCGTTTCGATAACGTTCACACTTATTGTCCTTGTAGTAAATACCAAATCCAAATAGGGGTAAACTGGTGAGCGCTAATGCAGCCAGCCAAAGTAACAGCATGCACCGAACAATCACAGGAAACGTCACCTGCTAAAAATTTAATCGTCGTCGTTTTAGCTTCAGTATTATTTACACGCGTGTTGTAACTCCTCGGCGCGCATAGAAACGGTTTCCAATCGATCACAGTTCCAAATGTTGTCACCTTATTTGAAAGTTAAATCTACTTATAATAATTTTACAACAAATGCACATCTGATATTCTGTGACTTTGAAATGACGGAAAGGTTGTTCAGTTGATTTTTGATTTGATTGGAAGAAAAAAAGTATTTGATTTCGTGCGCATCTCATTGATTTTTAAGTAAATTAAAGAAATGTAAGCAATTGGTTAGTTTTAAATTGAATTTTCAATTCAATATTATATGCAAGGTACTATAAAAGTGGAAAACTTTTTAAAATAAATGTTGAATTATCGCTTCCAGCATAGCGTTCAGAGCAGACTGTATTATTTATGGAGAAATAAGAGAAGTGTACCAGAAATTTATCGTGTACTCAAGGTTTAATTTATGTCAAAAAAAGAAGAAAAAATTTAGAATTATGTAAATGGTAATTCATTTTTATTAGGTGGAAAAAAGGGATTGACGCGATGAAGTGAATGAGTTGAAATCAATGTTATGTTGAAAATGCTGAGTAATGTTCGTCGCAAATACCAGGCAATTTGCCAATGGAAATGGAACTGCTTTATAGCAGCTGTGAATTCGATGCTATTATTGCAGTAACTTCAATAAGTGTCTTTTTGAGAATCCCAAACGTTCAAATCTTATCGCATATTTAGGCGAGATGACGCTCACTGGTCGCAGGTCGGACAGTGACACTTTGAATTCAACATTACAGTTTCTTGCACAAATAATATTTATCAACGCTTCTCTGATTTTTCAATTTTGTTTTATTTATTTGTTTATGCTTCTATTCATTTTCTTTCTCAAGTTTTTTGAAAGATGAAAATGTACTATTTCTCATTAAGGTTTTTTTTTATTTTATGAGTTTATTTTTGAATTGATATTTGATATATCTGTTGACGAATTACATCGATTAAATTTTCGTGAAATTGATTGAACCCGAGAAGACCGCATGTTGTCAATTGAGCGTGATTAGAAGTACAACGAAATTGATGTGTGAAATGAGCAATTATCACTTCCGATTACTACAGTAGACGAGCCCATAAAATGTACGTTTTTAATAGAGACATTGACACTACCAACTTCTAAATTTAATTATCGTCTTTTTGTGAGAGGCAAAAAACTATATTTATTTCTATGAGCTTTATAATTCGGAATAAAACTGACAGCACGAGATGTCTTATTGTGAATGATTAATATCATACATGTTATAAATTAATAGAAAATACATCGTTATTTTTCTATTTCTTCATGCACCGGAGTCATTAGTGTTTATAAAATTTAGTTTTTGTAGAATAATAAAAAAATAATACAAAAAAAATAGTTGAACGAAATTATTGTGAATGGTCGATTGAATATATTTTGAAAAAAGGTAATGGAAAATTTTGAGTTAAACTTATGAAAATAAACTTGTGAGAGAACAATTTTTGAACGTCGAAACTATTTTTTAACATTTCCAACCGATGCACTCTAAAATATTTTGACTTGATGTCTCGATAGTCACTAGCCTATATTCAAATTATTGCGTCGCCCAGTGATGAATGGAACTGGTAAAAATAAGCCACAGATGAACTTTATCAAGAGATAAAATTGTTATTTGTAAACAATTTTTTGTTGTTGATACCAAAACAGGTGGAAGATCTAAATAATGTAGTTATTTTGCCATGTTACTCAAGAAATCCCTTAAGTACGAGCATATTACACCCGCATCGACTTAACAAATCAAAATAAATTCCGCACCATTAGTTTATCTTCTTTTGATTGGTGGTCTAGGTTTCACCGGTTTACTCTGATTTTTTTTATTGTGATCTCAATACAGAGCAAGAACATTTTATCTTATCTGCCTAATAGGAATCAAGTCCACCGTACATGCAAACTCAAATTTATCAAACGTGATATATATTTTAATAATCATCCATTCATACGGACTGTCCTATATATTAATTATGCAATTTGTGATTCGTTTAAGATCTATCGTATAAAGTAATCTCGAAATGAATGCCCTCAACTAAAAATACGACCATTTTTTGTTTCGAACAAAAAATATCATAGAACCATCTTTTTAAATTGATTCAAATGTTATCAACATCTTTATTTTTAGTACCA
Organism: Trissolcus japonicus; assembly: GCA_030522925.1. NCBI lineage: Eukaryota > Metazoa > Arthropoda > Insecta > Hymenoptera > Scelionidae > Trissolcus > Trissolcus japonicus. The sequence goes on along the minus strand of JAPYZS010001234.1, from coordinate 4,409 downwards.
ATCTGGTTTTTATTTACCGTGTACAGAACTGATAACTTGTTTAAAAAATATTGATTCATATTCTGCGGATGAAAAACACATAACAACAAACAAACATTTCTACCAAAATTTTATTTTGCGATGGAAATTTACGGATGGTTCCCGTTTGACTTGAACATTGAACAAAAAACTTTGAATTTTTTTTCTAATCTGTAAAGATCTCATCGATCGTACAGAAAAACTTGTGCTACATCTTATTGTGTCTTATCTTAGGAAACTCTCCTGTGGCTCCAGTATAAGTTTTTCATTGAGCTTAAATTTGTTTGTTTATCCTTTTTTATAATCAAAGCAGAAATCTAAATTTTAAGTGCAAACATGGTTAAAAGGTTTTTACAACTTAGAAACAGTTTTACTGAAAAAAACCTTAATAAATAAAATTATAAAAGTCTATCAATGAAGAGAAATTAAATAAAAAAATTAAAATTGCATTTGGTCTTCTAGGAACCTGCTGTCAGATAAATACTGATGCATTTCACTCATCGGCGCCAATTACCATCGGTTATTTATATTTATAAATATTCAAGTAGCCAGACAATGTTTGTTTCGCTGCAAATTCGTCGAAAAGGAATGTTCTTGCAATGATTGAGAATCAATGCCTGAAAGAATCTTTATAATCAATGCATTTCGATTCCGTCGGTAATTCTCGAAGTACTTATAATGCTGTCCGATGCCCGCGACATACATATTCTAAACGCATTCTTTGCACATACAGAAATGCAATCAAGTATAGAATTACTGTTTGAATGATGATGACCTACCACACTGCGAACAAAATTCAGAAAGTGAACGATTCTTTTATCAACGATTTTAAATGCGGTGAACATTTTTCAAACGAAGTTTCCCAGCTTGAGATATTAGCGGGTCGAGAAATGCAGCTATTTGTTTTGGATCTAGTCAGACGATTGAAAATCTTTTTCACTGTCAATGTCGTGTGCTAAATTTGCGTAATGCATTTTCTAATGCAGATGCAAGTTATCATAATGGGTTTATTTTAGTAGTTGCTATAATTAGGCCAAAGTGCATCTTTAAAATAGGTGGCAAATTCATCATCATACGATAATTCAATGAATTCAATAACACAATGTTCGACAACAGATCTTTCAATTGTTTAAAAATAAAATTTACTTTATGTGATAAAAATTTTGTTCGGTTATTCAGTTAAAAGCAATCTGTGAGTTTGTGTACACCAATATGTCATTGATGTGCGGTGCATGCAACAAGAAATTAGTTTCCAAATTTGATTCAACGCCACTGATTAGAATTAACCGGATGTTAAGAAATATTCTTCAGAATTATAAATATGAAATATTATATGTGTGTTTTTTATAATGTAGTGCATAAAGAATGACAAAAAATAACGATTTCGTATCAATTTTATCATTTAAGTTTAAAATTTTAGTTAGATTCCAGCATTTAATTAGTTTGAGCAAAAGAGATAAAAATATAATGTAATGTGTTTAAAAAGACAGACACCTCAAGCTTTCCTGATTTTTAAGAGAAAAATTTTTTTTTCCAAAGAAATCATCAATTTATTGATTTGTTTAAAATTGATATTGCCTTCATCTGTATTAATAAAACGAAATATCTTGATATATGCAAGTTTAGTAAATGTTACAATTTTGATACAAAAAAACAACGTCCGTAATTGAGAAATTGCAAATTTTAAAAATAGTACAAATTGAAAAATGTTGAGAATTAAATATGAAGCCTTTTTTGAAAAGGAAAGAAAAATAATAGAGAGAGAAACAAATTTTGTTGTAATAACCTTCTGATAGATGAATGGCCTAGTCAATGCTAACCATCTTTCCACAGCCATTACAATCGCGACACAGCCACTGAAGAGACCAAAAAGTCGCCATACAACCCGAAGAGAGCAAAACGCTCGCGTGGTAGTCACCCGACCAACGTATATAGTGACGTACATTTGCATCAACATACCCAGCAAAGCCACTAAATCGTTCATAGCCAAACATCGCAGCATCAGCAGATGTTTTCGGTTTCTTCTCTGAAAATAAATAGGTTGAACAGTTCGGCTAATAATCATTAATAAAACGGTGTCTTTCATGTTCAATTGAACAAGAGTTTGAAATACATGAAAACAAAAATGTATAAATCAATTATCTTTTTTTAATTTTAAGAAAAGTTAACAAATTTACCTGTCCCCATATTTTAAGCTTCACGAAAAAGAGAGATGCGTGCAAAAGAATTGAGAACATATTTTATATTTTGCACATTTTTGACATTGAAAAATGTTCATGGTGTTTTAGGAGAGAAAATATATATAAGTCAAGAAAAAAAAAATCTTCCAGAATAAGATCTAGAAAAAGAATATAAATGTTTCGTTCACAAGTGGCCTACCTTATCTTTGTGAAAAAGTATGATAAGTGCCGAAACGTTCCCAATTACACCAGTGATGTAAACTAGTGTTAGGACCATTTGCGATTCGAAAGACAAGTGTCTTCTTGGTCCGACGTCGGTCGTGTTGCTTAATTGTACAATCTTATCAATCATTTGTGTACTATTTAGCAGACGATCCATTTTCAATCGTTTTTTGTCTCTCCCGTTCAAAATATAACACGACGCGACAAAAAGAACTGGGCAAAAAAACACTGCAATACTTTGAGGCCGTGATGGTTTGTTATCCAAAGTTTTTGTCTGGGCTTAATCTATTTATCACTGATGTTTTTTGCAAGTTTCGTTATACCTTATTTTAATATTGATGCGCGTTATAAGCACCATCCCATATTTAGTCTGTATTCTCTCCGATAATCATTTTAATAACTCAAAATTTTCTTATATAACGTTTTTAAACATTTCAGTTTACAAAAGTTGATAAGTGATTATAAACGTATTTTTTGCGGATAGTTTTTTGATTTCACTTTGGTTTTTTAGTAGGAATCTATAAAGATAAAATATTTTGTTACACTACATTTCAAAATAAAAAATTGAAGAACTAGCTAACACAAAGGCACAATGTGTTTTCAATTGCAAGACTTGTTATTTTATGATCGCGATATTTGGTATCACGTTTAAAACAAATAGCAAGTGGTCGTACGGTTGATGCGCAACTGCTTGAATCCACGCGGTCTTCTTGATTTTGTTTACAACGTTACGAGTAGTCGTCAGGCTATTGCGCATGTCACATGATAATCTTGATTCGAATGTGCGTTGGTTATTGATGTACAGTCACGGTGAACTATGTTTTCATAATTATTCATTAAACAAAATGAAATAGAATTAACAATCGAGCCAAAATACTTTGAATTATAAATAATGCCAGTCGTCGGATTCATATTTCTTTATTCCGAATTTGAAAATCAACTCGTTTTGTAATCAATCAGATTGGGTGAAATCTGAATAAAATATTTAATTTTGACAAACCATAATCGATATCACTTTTTTAACCATTATTTCATACTATAAAAATTGTTTTAATGTTTGCGCGTTTTATCATATGTCGTCAAACTGTGTGACGTCCCTACCTCCACGGATTAAGCAATATGACAGCTACTTGAATTAGTTATAAACAAAAACCATCCTGTGATTTTTATTCAAATTTGAATTTAAATTTCAGTTTAGAGTTATTGTTTTATTAGTATGCGCTTTTTCATTTTGATTGGACTACGTGTTTATTGCCCGAATGTCTTAAAATTACCTCACAATAGGCAATTAAATGTATAAGGACCTAAATTTAATATTAAATATCTTTTAATCGATCCGATGAATTTGTCCCAAATAGTTTGAATATGTGCATCTAAACTTCAATATTTATTTTCTAAATTTTCATAACTTTTTTTTAACATAAAAAGTTAATGGATGTTTTACCTTAAGATACCTGAGACACGAGTTATTAAAGTTAGTAATGTAAACTCTAAAAAATTCATAAAAGTTCTTTTTGGAATAAAGAAAAAAAAGTACTAAGTGCCCCTTGATACACGATAGAGTGTATGTGACGATGTATGATGGAGTGATGGTACAATAGGGGTTTGGGTTGGACTCATCTTGTGTCGCACCAAAAAGGGCCTATCCATCAAAATTTCACGTGTTTTATTTTAATTCATTTATTTCATTTCTTCTTAAAATTATATGTTTTATTGCGAAAAAATGTTCGACGCAATACATACGAAATAATATACTTAGATTTATATTTCGTTTTAATGATATAAAAACGATTTGCCTCTTTGTACAAGTCGACGCCTCAGTCAAAAAAATACATACTTGCTTTTAGTTTTATATTAAAGTTTGCCTTGCATCGACTGAGATGCCGAAGTACCCTAGTAAAAAGGATCATATATTGTCCATACATAAAACATATATTGACAATATATTATTTCAGAAATCATATATTGACAATATATTGACCATATATT
>JAPYZS010001233.1:0-18006 GCA_030522925.1 Trissolcus japonicus | reverse complement strand
CAATGTAATTCAAGTTAAAATTTATCAACAAAGGCATAAAGCCAGGTGCTTATGCCCTATGAGATTAATATCGAAGGATCATGCTTAGTTATAAAAAAAAAATAATAAAATAAAATAAACCTAAAGACCAAGTTACAAGGCTAAGACCGTTACTTTTCTCCACCTCACCTTCAAGTGACCAACGGGGTGTATACTTCTTGTAATCGTGGAATAGTACATTGTCAGCTGGTGAAAATTAGCGAATTCTCGATTGAGTGGTCCTCTCACCTTGTTTTTCTCCTCCCTTTTCTCTAGGCTTTTTTGCTCCAACCCGAAGACTTAAATAAATCATTTCCGCAGAGATTCAATTAGAATCAGAACGCGTTGCCATCGACCGGACCTAGGTTGTCTATGTGTTCTCGCTCCCAAGAAGTTTTTGCACTTAAAGGTGCGAAAGGACGAGTTCGAACGACTCAGTATCAACATTTAGTGCGAGAATAGAAGCCGCGGTCACGCGAGCTATTAATCATGTCGAAAATAACGATCGGATCGGCATAGCCGAGGCCGACACATACAAAGCTTTAATTGAAGCGACCGCCTTGCATCATTTTCTCGATTCGCTTAGATCCGACATAGAAATTCGAACAAAAATTCCACAGCCTCTCACACTCGCTAGCGCAATCACAACCGCGATAGATGTAGAAAACACACTTCTTCTGACAGCACCGCAAAAAACGTCACAAAATCATGCGCCTCACTCGAATCAATCAAACAATCGATCAAATTGTGCGGTACACGGGACATGCGGCCACATCACCGATTAGTGCCGCGAAGTCGTAGCTCTCGCGAATCGATCAAACGCACCTCGAAAAAATTTTTCGCAAAATAATAACCCGCGACAGGCACCAAATCCAAATTTTCAACAAACTCGCAGAATTGACCAAAATAATTATCAAAACGAATCAAATTCGGATACAACGGACAAAATAATTACACAAACAACGGTCGCAAGTACAACAATAATTATAATCAAAATATCCGCGGTGCAAATAATGCCAACCAACAGCCTAGGTTCCGACGGGAGGACAATGCGCAAAAAAGCACGCGATATTACAACAACGGTCATCAAAATTGAAACGGAAATCAAAATCATAACAGATCTTACAACCAATCTTATAACGCCGATCACCAAAACGAATCGATTCTTCCACCGCCGAATAACGAACCCCGAGCGTCCATGCTCGACCCTCAGTACATGCAAAAGGCCCGCGCCCGTAGACAAGTCAAATCAATTGACACGATTCCAAAAAACGAGAACGCGGCCCGGACCGCATCCGGGTCGGTATCGTCCTTGAACAAACTTTACCTGCGCGTATAATGTTAGGTCATTCTGGGATTTTAAAATCACCTCTCGTGAAAATTCCATCAAGCAAATTTCTAAAAGGCTATGACATGTTTCTCATAGACACAAGAGTTGAATTAAATATAATAAAGAAAAACGTTCTTGGTCAAACGCTTCCCGCAGACCCTTCGATAAAGTATGAATTCATCGGGATAAATAAAACCCCTGTGTCGACGCGTGGCCAAGTGAATTTAGAAATCGGCGATAGAATAGTAGCTTTTCAGGTCGTATATGAAGACCAATTTTCGATTAAGGAAGACGCGATATTAGGATCACAATTTTGCGAAGATCAGCAAGTTAACATATCGTACGGACATAAGAAACTTGTGATAGGAAAAACTGATATTCCATTTCCATCAAACGAACTCACGATTATACCTGCGAATAGTAAAAAATTAATTTTTGTACGCGTCAACAATTCTAAAGAGGTCCCCGTAGGCTACATGGAGCATGTCCCTTCGGCCCTGCATATCTACATCAGAGGGTGTCTTGTGACCGCGAAACAAGGATTTGGATATGTGTACGCGTTTAATACCTCATCGCGACCTGCATATTTTACCACTCCAAATGTCAGTCTTGAACCTGTGGACCTTTGCGATGACGTCACTCCACCTCCTGAAGCAGCCGTTCGCATCTTTACCGAAGAGACAAAATTTGAAAGGGCCCAAAAAATATTGAAAGAAATTGACTTCGAACACCTAGACGACTATGAACGTGACAAAACAATTGAATTAATCACCAATTTTGCAGACTTGTTTGACCTCGAAGGCGAAAATTTATCCACAACCGACACCTTAGAACACACGATTGAGTTGACAGGTTCCATACCCGTACGCGCAAAAATGTATAAGTACCCTCCGGCGCACCGAGAAGAAATTAAAAGACGAACAGATGAGCTTTTCAAACAAGGCATAGTCCGCCACTCCAAGAGCCCTTATTCGTCTCTTGCATGGATCGTTCTGAAGAAACCAGGACCCGATGGAAAACCGCAATATAGAATGGTCATTGATTACAGGGCCCTTGATGAAAAAACAATCGGAAACAGCTACCCGTTGCCTAACGACACAGAATTAATTGACTCTCTGCAAAAGGCGCAATATTGTACATTTCTCGATATGAAAAACGAGTTTCCCCAAATAAAGATGGCCGAGAAGGACAAACACAAGACCGCGTTTTCCATACCAGGCGCTCATTTGGAATTCGATCAACTTCCATTCGGACTGAAAAATGCTCCTGCAACGTTCCAATATCTCATGAACAAGTAGCAGGACTCATTGGACCTGACCTGCAAATTTATATTGACGACGCAATTCTGTTTTCCCGTACTTTGGATGATGGAAAATAAAACTTAGCGATTATTATAAAATGGCGAAAAGACGACGAGAGCACCACTCCAGCAACAAACTGGTGCCAAAACGAAAACCAGAGGCACCAACCCAAGTAACATAAACAACTCAAGAGAAGTTTCTGAAGAATCGAGGAATAAAACCAGGCGTCAAACGAGAATGGTACGCTTATGAGCCGAACGACGCAGGCGAAGAAACCGACACGAAAAATGATCTCCTAAGATTACCCTACGGGACCACGAGGAGCAAATATAAAGATATACTACAAAAGGAATTCGCCAGTTAAAAGAAAACACAGAAGGAAAACAAAGAAAAACGAATGGAAAATAAAGAAAAACAAAAGGAACCAAAGAAACAACCAGCAAAAATCACTCAGCCACTAACAAAAGACCCCGACGCAATTGAAATTTACGACGAAGCGAAGCACCGAGGAAGCATAGCACCCTGGCGTCCCAGAACCCAGAAATTTACAGATGCCGGACACTATGTTCACGAACCGCGTTTTAAAATTGAAATTCCCCTCTATCAGCCCCGAGCTGACAAAAATGCTACCGCGCATGACGAAGCCCCAAGTAGCACACGAGGACTCGAACCTCAGCCTGAACCAGGTACTAGCCAAGTAAGAAAGGAAACGCAACAAAATAAACACGCGCTGAACCCTCGATTACCGCGAATAAGAACCGATCAAAATATTGCCGACAATATTAGAATTGTGAAACTTCCGTTATAAAATGATGTCGTTACAGTTATATATTTTGTAACTTGCGTTGCTGACTTTTCTACCCCCACGTTAATGCAACTAGCTGCCGCCGGTCTAATAAACTTCCCTCCGAGGAAATAAATTAAAAATTGGGGACATCGTCACGACACAAAACGGAAACGTCACTCTTTTTGGGATTGCAATAAAAAATAAACTCAGTGAAAATTACGAGCACAGCAACGCGACAAAGGTTCTTCTACAACTCAAAGAAATTTTGCACTAACATAATGTCACATTAGCACGCGTAGGGTTAGACCGCGAAATATTGAATGACGCGCAATGGATCGAAATAATCAAAGAAATGCGAATAGTTTTCCACGACACACCAATAGTCTTTTTCCTTCACGATCAATTTGCCCCAAAGATTCCTGAAAGGCCTTGCGGACTGCGCGAGGCATCAACGACTGCAACAAGCAGCGATGACACGCGACCACGCCGTAAGGTGCCGCGTCCAAGGTCGGAGTTGAGTGCCGGAAATCAAAGCATCTCAGATACCGATCAAAACACTTTACAATCACCTCCGGATATATATTCTCCATCCGGACTTTCCCCAGATGTAATTATTCGCGAACATGACAGCTTCAGTGACACAAACAAACCAGCATCCTTCCACACACCAAATCCAGAATTTTCTCCACCCAACCAAACTCTAAACCTATCACCAGATTACCACAGATTCAATTATGACGACATCCCTCACTCAGACGAGACGCATGACACTTGTCCACTCCGATGCACATGACACTCCGATCCACAACACATTTCTACTGAACCCGACGATCCTGTCGAACCTATCGACATCAACGAATTTCCAAACATCGAAACCTCCTCAGATAACATCCTGCTTGAACCTGGTCACATCGCATACCTCATGACCGCTGACTGTGACTATAACAGCAGAACACTACGAGTCCTCGTAGAAAAATCTTTTATAGTAAAACATGAATTAACAAACCAAAAACCAACACCTGGGAACGTTGTCGTCACTACACGAGGGAAAACACATTTTTTCGGAATAGTTATCAAAAGAAAATTCAACGCGCTTTTCGATCCGAATGTTTTAATCAAAGTTTTAAAGATCCTCAAGGCTCTTTTTAAAAAACACAAGAAATCAGAGTTTGAGCTGACGATGAAATTTCAACGAAAGAACAGTGGATTACATTTAAACGCGGAATCAATTTGAATTTTTGCGACACTCACTGTGTTTTTTTATTTTGTAACGCAAAAATCATCGTTTCACTTCTCGAAATGCGACCCGACATAATAGATTAGCACTACTCTAGTATGGCAGGCGGCCATCAAGGTATCAAGGGAACCTACCACAAAATTTTGAACTACCACAGAATTTTTATTGAAAGAATATGCGAAATGACATAAGTGATTTCATCAAACGTTGTTATACTTGTCAAGAATATAAAGCCACGCGACAGAAAACTCGGGCCCGTATGGTCATCACCCACACTTGCTCAGATTGTTGGGAGTCACATCAAGTAAACATCAAGTCTCCCTTGATGTTTACGGACCTATTCGTAGTTACAACAACATGAACGATTATAAATACCTCCTAACGATACAAGACGGTCTTTCGAAATTTTCACTCGCTATACCTTTAGTCGAAGCTACAGCCGAGAAAATAGTTAAAGCGTTCGCACAAAACTTCATTTATATTTTTTCTTGTCTAAAAGCGATTCTCACTGATGAGGGCAGATCCTTCATCAGCGATCTAAACAAACAATTCGTGGAACTATTTAAGATCAAACATTACATCTGTAGTTCTTACCACCCGGAATCAAACGGAGCCCTCGAGCGCTCACACTTCGAACTTACGCAATTTGTCAAATACTTCCTCGCGATCGAAAAAGACTGGCCGAATATAATCCCAGCAGCGATGTTTACATACAATACTACGAAACACTCTGCAATAGGGTTTAGCCCATTTGAGATCATGTTCGGTCGCAAGGTGCGACTTCCGTCTGAATGCCCCATTGACAAAACCGTCACCTACGATGACTACCTAGTCGACCTCGTAAATAGGTTACAAGAATATAGGACTCTCGGGAGCACGAACCTACAAGACGCAAAGACAAAATTGAAATTTTATTACGATAGGAAAGTCCGAAACGTCGACTTCGAAGTAGGCGATTACGTATTCGTAACAAACGAACACTGGGCCATTTTTGGTGACAGGAATCACATCGCGAGAAAAACTAATCATAGATGTAAACGTACGACCGCGGAACATTCACCGACACCGGGTGAATGGTAACGCGGGGTATGCTTTCCCCCGACCTGATGCTCCCATTTTTGCCTGAACGTCGGCCCTCTCGTTGCCCTCATAGCCCAAGTGGCCCGGCACCCATCCAATAGTGACTCTGTTCACATTGGCCAGGCTTTTCAGTGTATCAATCACATTGCAAGCCAAGGCGGACCGTGCATCTTTCTTCCGAAGTGTTAGGACCGTTGCCATACTGTCCGTGCAGATCGTGATCTTCTGTCGAGTAATGCCTCTCCCGAGCAGCACTTGCGCACATATACCAACAGCCGCCAGCTCAGCTTGATATATAGTGTTATATTCCTCAAGTGAGAAGGAGAACTTATCCCCCAACTCAGGCCCGCAGATCCCCATACTGGTGCCAGTGGACATTTTTGATCCTTCTGTATACCAGATCATGCCACCTCTGGTCACCATATTCTTGCTCCATTGGTCAAAAGCACTTGGGTGAAAGCACTCCCTCCTGTGGACATTCTTCGTTGGCTATTCCTTTCACATTTTTTCCATTCTATGTGGTATAGATCCTCCTATCCTCAAGCATGTTCATCACCCATCTCACGACGGTGTCCGATATCCCATGCCTGAGTGCCGAGGTTACTATGGCTTCTCTTGTGGTATGGTTGAAGGCTCCCTCTATATCTATGAAGGCTCCCATGACCACTTCCTTTTGTTCCATCGCCTCCTCGATGAAATTTTCTCCACAGTGTAGCGCCGTTTCGGTGGATTTGCCCACCTGGTACGCATACTGGTTAGCGCTCAGTAGCTCCACATATCTAATCTGATAGTTTACCAGCTTTTCCAATGTCTTCAACATGAAGGATGTCAAGCTGATGGGCCTGAAGTCCTTTACCGTTGTATAGCTGGTCTTGCCTGGTTTTGGTATGAAGACCACCCTGGCCTCTTTCCAGCTTGTAGGTATATGCCCTAGGGCCAGGCTTCCCCTTAGTATCCCTGTTATCATACCCCGACAGGAATCCAGCCCCTCTTCTAATAGTTTGGGGAAGATTCCGTCTGGTCCCGGGGATTTGTAAGGTTCGAACTCTTCAATGGCCCATCTAACCTTCTCCGGGGTAAAGACCTTTGCTGCAGTGCTCCAGACGATCAGCCTGGCTCAGCCCTGCTCACAGTCACGAACGTGGGTTCACAACCTCTATTCACCACTGACACGCGTGAACCAGACAAAAATTCCAGCAGTTGTTCGCCCCTGTCGTTGTTGTCGGTAGAACCCCACACTTCGTGGTGCGAGTTTGAATCACACCCAACAACAAGTTCAAGGTTTTCCGTTCTTCTGTACTCACTCTCGCTACCATGTCAGTGGGAGATGGCTCATCATGTGGAAAGTAGACAGAACACACAGCAAGGTTGTCTCCCTCCCTTCTTTATCTTTGATGTTGGTCCTGATCGTCACACAGTCCCTATTACTCAGTTCCAATAACAGAAAACCATTAATACCTCTGGTGATAACACAAGCTCTACTATTACCCGTGACCGTCCCCACGTGTAATACCCCCGCAGAGTTTAACCTTTTAATACGTCCCCCCCAAATCCAAGGTTCTTGTATTAAGTACTATATGTGTCTGCACCCTTGCCAGGCTCCTCTCCAAAACAGCCTAGTCGCTTTTGCAGTGGTGCAGATTGATCTGTGTGAATCCCAAAGTGGAGATGGCATGTGTGGCCGTCCCCATCTAAGCCTTATTCACTTGAACCTTTCCTACGCGTGGTTTGTCAAGGAGTCGAAGGTTCACCTCCCCAGTCCCCGCGAACAGTTTAAAATGGCGGTTCTTGATGACCTCCAGGGAAGGTCCCAAAACCAGGTATGGCTGAGGTTTTGACGCCTCACCCCGGCTCATGATCACCCACCTGGAGGTGTCAATCCTCCTATTTTGTAATCTTATCACCTTCAGGAGTTTTTCTCCTGAGGCGACCCCGGATTGTAGAAACATACCCACCTTCTGTAGCTTAGGAAGGTCCTCGGGTTTGACCTCCCTAATTCTGCCTCCTGGTTTAGCCTCCAGGTCCCCGGCGACACTCTGCAGCCAGGTTCTAGTCGCTGCGTCCACGCAGACGAACACCATGGTTCCCTTCCTCGGGAAGGTCTCCTTGAATTGAGGGGTTATGCCTGCCCCCTCGTCCAAGTCCAAGACCTTTTCGACTACTGTCGCCTTAAGGGCCTCTCATACCTCCGTTGGCATATCCCCACCCAGGTAATCCCCACACGTTAGTGTCACCCTGGGAAGGTTAACCGTTGTGGAGGCATACGAGGTCCCAGGCCTAGGTTGATTTTCCACCCTAGGCTTCTTCGGGACGACTTCTTCAGTGGAAATTTGAGGCCTCATCCTTTTGCGCTCCACTTCAGCCTCTTGGCGAGAGTTTTTCGAGGTAGTACCACCCTCGACCCTACCTTTCCCCCTCTTACCCTTGTTGAATCTGGGAGCCGGGAGTCCCTTTGCCTCCGCCTGCTCCTTCATCTTTTTCCTTCATGTGGCCCCGCTAAGATGGGTCTTCCCATCCTTACCGGTCTCGCCCCTGTTATCAGAAGAGGGAAGAGAGGTTGAACACACTGCCTCCACCTCCATGTTGCCTCCCTCCAAAGCTTCGGAACCCGGTAGTATCACCCGAGTTTCCTCCACTTTGTCGGTAATAGAAAGTTTAGTGATTTTGTCCATAAAAATCCCCACAAGTAGCTAGGGAAAAAAGGTCCGCCCACGCAGAGCCCCTCATGTGTGTGTACGGCTAAAATACAAAGAGAGGGCGCCAGGTATCCCTAGGGAACCGATCGCGACACAGCTTCCCCTGTGTCATGCATCTCTCGGCGCGATATCTACACACCTTAGATTAGAGGTGCTATAAGCTGGTCCTGTGGGCTCCAAAAACCAGAAAGTTTCACCAACGCTGTGTTTAGCAGCCGCGACACAACAGGAGGACCACTTTTTGATTGCTTCCGGACAAGATACTAGCCTCCCAAGGCTCTTCTCGCCATCTGAGCCCCGATGACGAGATCGAAGCCCCGACCATTTACAGTAGAGTTTGACCCGAAACCGCCCGGCGTGCCCCCCGTGCCGTTCACCTGACCCCTCGCGGGGTCCCGATTCATGGAGAGCCCGTTTATAGAGAGAACCAACAATTCGCTTTAACAGAGCCTGTTTATAGGGATGTCACACACACTCATCACGTTGGGCAGGCCACGCGGTCCCCGGTCGAGCTAATCCGGTTGCTTAAGCCTCCATACCAACGACAAGGTCATGTAGTCCCTAATGAATAGAAACCAGCAAGCTCTCTTCTCCTTTTCAAGACTAGCAACGGCACATTCATCCTTATTCCAAAGAAACCTAAAATCAAGTCCCGAAAATTAATAAAAATCCTTACAAACTAATCCGACTGTTATATATACTTTTCTTAACATTTTTTTTCTTTTTTCTTCTTTCTCTTCTTCCCAGTCAATGACAAAATGATCATAACACACCTTGACATCCACTAACATGACCTATTGACCTACACGCACCACGATTTAAACACCCGCGAACAAAACACTTGTCACACGCCCAAACTACGTATTCGAAATCACGCACACCACTCGAAACTTTCACAAAACACACTCACCCACATAAACAATAACACAACAAAAAACATAACGAAAAACGCAAGCAAAACAAACGCACGAAAAACACATTTCCGCACATGCGCCGGTCGACCAATCACACGCGCGCTTTAACATACTCCGACCCTCTTCTTCTAACCTACGCGCACACATTGCGCACAGTTCTCTTTCTCTCTCTAACTAGCGCGCAGGTTAACAGGCCAGCATTACACGTGCGTGCTACTGCTGAGCGAGGTGCGCGCGCCGCCAAATACTCGCCGTCTCTCTCCATCCAACGTACGCACCGACGCGCGCTTCAGCTGCGCGCGCCGTCGCACCGCTCTTTCTAGCCAGCGCGCTAGCAGAACGCGAATCCTGCGTTCTAGCCTGAAAACATTAAACCCAACCTGACTTACACAACAACTACCTAACCACAGCCCTCCACACACTAAATTCCTTCCAAAAACATTACGTTCAGAACCTAACCCTCATCTGAAACGATTTCACATTAATGAGGAATATTTATTGATCTTGAGAATATTGAGAATATTTATTAATATTGAAAATAATTCAAAAAAAATAAAAACAACCCAACGTAAGGCACATAGCCAAAGTTAGCCATATAGCCGAAAATGGCACTCATCTCCCGATTCACCAACGTCAATACGAGCACCATCCTTAGCATTCATTCTTTTCTTTTATTTCGATCTAATAACGCGTACTTCACTCACGAAGAACAATCGAAGAATGACTCCCGATGCGCTCGCGACAATGTAGTGAATTCTTTCCACCATATCGGTGCAACCTGAGCCTATCCAAATCATCCGCGTCCCAAGCAAATTCATGGGAAACAGACATAGTGTTTGGCCATATAAAATAAAGTCCAAATAAAATGAATGCGTTTTATAAACTTTTTATAACAAATCCAAGGAAATTTAACCCTTGTACCCATACAAAACATAATTTTACCGAACAATTTTTCATTCTATTTTTATCAATTCCAAGCATTAATTTTAACAACATTCTAGCAACAATCAACACGTCTTTCTTCCACATTTTCACCACAAGTTTAGCACTAAAAAATTTAATTTTCCAAATAAGTTTAATTTAAATTCAACGAAGTTCCAAATTTTTATTGTTTCATCATCACAATCCAAAGAAATTCAATTGTAAAATAACAAAATTTTTAATTTCAATTAAATTAAGCAAGATACAAATTTAATCATTCAAAAATGATGAAAATACATTTTTTCAATTTGACCATTATATCCTATTTAAAACAATAACATTATAAATTCCATGAAACTAAGTCCACAGGCCAGGCTTTCGATTTTTAATTAACTCATTTCTTGCAAAACCTTGAAGGAGTTCATTTTATGGTGAAATTTTTGTGGATTTGTGTTATAAATGTTTGAATTAAGAAAATTTTGCAATAAACATTTTTTTCGTCTTTTTACAATAACAATTACAATTGTTTATAAAGTTGATTTTTTAATGTAAAATATGAACTTCGGGATGGGCTTTACCCGTTGGCACACTTGGACAAATTGTTTATAAAACTGTGTTTTATTATCATCAAAATAACCATTTCCGAAAATGATGCATAAACGCATCAATGGCAAGAAATGGGTTAAATTTGAAAACCAAACAGCCGGCATTTAATTCTCTGAAAAACATCGCATTCATTTTTTTTGGTCACCCGTTAGATATACGGCGAACAAGTACGAACACTCAGTATACGAGCGTTCAAACTTCGTTGCTTAGCGACGAACGCTTTCACGCGCTCACCGATTGGGCCCCTTCGCAATCGGCTCGGCTCCGCCTCGAGCGTCACTCGCTGCAGCTGACACTCGCAACCACGCTACAAACGGACATTATTGCGCCATCTCGCGTTCACACTTAAGTACTACGTTACTGGACCTAACCAAACCTAAATTTGGATAAGCTGTTATGCTTAATCCAGGTTGGGATAATTTATTCAATTTAGACTAATCATGCGCCACACACTTGGCTGGCGTTTAAAAAGTGACACTTTTTGAACATTTATTATTAGAAAATTAATTGTCAAGCTGTTAGGAATTAACAAGAATTAAACAATAAAATATTGTTTTGAATTAATTTTATTTCTATTTTTTTTCTATAATAAATTTATGATTTTAATAAATTTCGATAAATAAATAAATAAATTTAATTTATAAGCTGTTATGCTTGTAGCATGCGTATTAAATAAAATTCGGTGAGGACACGCAACGTTCCGTACAATTTGAAATTAGTAGAAGAAAAAAAACCGAATTCTAATACTAGAATAATTTTTAGCGCAATTGATTAAGCGACATCTCTCTCTCTCTCTTTCTCCGTAAAAATTAGGTAAAAAAATAAGAAAATGATCCTATAAGACAAACTTAAGATCAGGAAATTTTAGTTTTCTCTCTTCGTCGCTAAGGGGAAACAAGTATGCCAACACATATATCTCAATGAAAATTAAGTTTAAAAAACCGTGCTTTTCGGGCAACTACGCGAAACAAACAATATCTTTATGTATTAGGTCATTATGTCACAGGTAGCCGGAAAATTCTACTGCGTCTGCTTTTAGACTCGAGGAGTGATCTTCTACGAAGAGACATTCGCATTGTTTCGTCTAGACAACGACTGCCGGTCCATAGGAACAATCTACACCGGGTATCATGCGTACCATTCTGCAGACGACCTCCTAAGATTGATCTGCGACGTCTGTCTTACAACAGATAATTTTATTGTACCACCTATATTAGATTGCGAATCTTGCGCACTATGTTATCTATCGCGAGGAGCCGCACCTAGTAAGTTCGAATCAGTCATAAAAGCGGAAGATATAGAGATAGAAAATTTATACGCTCTGGAGACTGATAGCGAATCGGAAACCGATTTGGATAAAGCGAATAAATACAACAAAAATAAACTTACAATTGCTGCAATTAACTTCATACACTACTACACACGTTCACTATTGTTATTTACAAATAACCAGGCTGGTTACACACTGCGGGTACTGGGAATATAGTTCAGTAGTCGAAGGAGGCCTAGCCACATACCTGAAAGAACTCGGTCGAGATGAATGCCTTTGGATGCACGAATCAGGACGCCCAAATATATACTGGTCCAAATAAAAAACGCAACACTTTATATGTAATTCTTATGGGAGGTGTTGCGTTTTTTATTTGGATTAGTGTATATTCACACATAGTTGACAATGTAAAGCCAAACGCAACCACACGTTTTCATCTAACATTAGTTGGTAGTCTAAATTCAGACTGAGACTACACAGGGGTGTATTACGCCAACCAGTACGGATCGTGGTCCAACGCCGTGGTCCAGGCCGACGGACTGATCACCTTAGCAGACAAACATACTGTTTTGTATGGAGAAGTTGGAGATAAAATGGTTAGCGACACTCAAGGCGCTGGTCCCAGTACAATTATAGCGGTAACCTCGGAAGACATAACATTTGTACTTACAACACTATCATCCATTACAGTCTGCGGATACACAATCACGCGTAGAGAAGACCCTCGACTTTTCATTGTCGAAGAAGCTAAGGGATCCTTTTTCAAAACCAGAGTAAACGTTAAAACCAATGATTTAGACCTTTTTAATTACGTAAATAGTAAATTCGTGTACCTGGAGAAACATTTTAGAGGACAAATAGAAACACTATATAGAGACGTGTTAATGAAGAGATGCGAACTAGAAAGAAAGTTTGCCCTTTCGTATTTTAACGAAGTTGGGTGGACCGCCGTATTAGGAGGAGAACTTATTTTCCTCATCAAATGTGTCCCGGTACATGTAACACTCGCAAAGACCGAGCGCTGTTACCAGGAACTCCCCTCAAGGTACAACAAAACCATGTTCCTATCCCCCAGAACCCGAATCCTTAAGTCAGTGGGGTAGGAAGTGACGTGCAATAATATAATCTCAATTTCGTTCAACGTAGATGGGACCTGGTTCTGACTTACCCCTTCCTCTGTCCAAACCACACCCCCAATAGTCCTCCAACCTAGATATGTACCTTCCTGGGAATATTCCGCTCCTAACCGACCAGCAAAATCCGGAATCTACTCGAGCGATGACTTACAGCGCGTTCGCGATTATTTAATGCAACTCCGCGAACAACCCGCTATTGTAAATACTCTTGCCAGACTCACCGCAGGGCAAACGGTCTCCCTAGAAGGCCTACACTTTATGAATTTGATTGACGAAGCTACAGTCGAACGAATTGCCGCGAACGCATGGTCCCGCCTTTGGGGCATATCAAAGGGCTTAGGAGACATCGCAAGCGGACTCCTGGGCACCTACATGCTATGTAGAACAACAAAATTAGCAATAGATACCGCATTCCACTGCTCATCACTTAAGGCCGCGTATAGATGGTCGTTCTGCCTTTTGGGAGCACTATTTGACAGCTTAATCAATTTCTTATTATTCCACAGACACCGCAAGGATGTTAAAACCAATAACAATGACTCCGAGAATCCCAAAACACCGGAGGACGACACCCACATCAAACAACTTGAATTATCTGATGCAGAGGAACCTAGTACTTCTAATGCAGACACAAGTCCCTCAGCTCCTTCGGAAAAGGACACAAAGAATACACAAAACACGGCAGAAACCAAAGACACAGAGTGGCGTTACGAAACTCTTACGCGAAATAGAGTATATTCAGAATTACCTCCGCGCCCGAAACCAAAGACGGAAAAAGGCTCTTGGATGTAACGCCAAATATAGACACTGATCAAGCGGGACAGACGCGACTAACCGTAGTTATAAGTTCAGAAGGACGAATTTGTTTGGAAACGTTGCAATCATACTAACAATATTTTACAAACCATAATTTTCACTAACCGAGCAACCCCAGTCGAAGTTCTTCTCCCCTAGGTTAAGGTAGACATTAAGAAAGAATAAGGTACTGCTGTTGTGCAATGTTTTCAGGTGCCACATGAACCTTGGCACTTCGCGCCAAAGACAAACCGATGGACCACTGTCCATCGGACGGACTGAAACAGATGTCCTACACTCAGCAGTCATTAGTACTCTGAGTACCACGTCTTGCCAGACGTCCATATATAATCACACACTAACAACCGGATCTATAATCAACTGGGACATATGAGAGATCATTGTGGGACGTATGGGACAGCCCGACCTGTGGGCCAATGTCCCCGACGTTAACTCTTATAAATATATATATATTTGGAATTTAAATAAAATCTGGTACATCCAACACAAACTATATAACAACAAACACAAACTATATAACAACTACAAACTGACACACACACTCATTGCCTGTAAACTTTCTTGACAGAAACTTGCATTGCGAAGGGACTCGCGAATACCATGAGGGGAAACGACTGTTATGTTCCGGCATAACGGATATTTCGTTATTAACAATTTCATAAACAATTAATTAAATTCTCAAATTTCATGGCCAGAAAAATATAGTGTATCGAAGATACATGATATCCGTCTGGATCGTATCCTCTCCAATTGCTGAGCGATCAATTCAACAATCGGACTCGCGATTTTCTGTCAATTAAGTATTATTACACCTCTATTTGGTCACGTTTTGTCAACGCTGCGTGTGACCAAATGTACCCACACCAGGTGTCATAATTGGGCGGAGCACCTCCTAACACTGCGAAAAACCTCAATCTTAAATATTGGGGACCTGGCCATCCGCCATTAGTTTCGGGCTAATTACGACTTTTGATCTGTACCAGAGAATAAATAAATCACATAGAAAACATTAATTCAGTTGAAATATAATTATTCTATTTCCCAAGCCATATCACGGCATTTATAATTATACGGCATGGTAGGACGGAATGGTATGGTGCTGATGTCAGAAGTAGAGCAGCCTCGTCGTCGACTTGCCGTGAACGCTTGATCAAAATCCAGTTTCGAGAAAATCTTCCGACCAGATAGCTTTATTACGATATCTTCAATTTTAGGTAACGGAAATTTGTCTGTTCTTGTTCACTGCTGCTTTGTAGTCACGACATAACTGTAAACTTCTATCTTTCTTCAAAAAGACAACTGCAGTAATGGCCCATCTCGAAAACCGCACTGGTTCAATGACCCCGAGTTGCTGCAATCATTGCAATTCCATCTTCTGTAGTGTGTTAAATATACAGTACCATTTGGCCAAGTTGAATGCATTCTTGGCAGGCGTACGTTTATCACTGTTCAATCGCCTGGTCATAGACGCATCGCAGGCATTTGTGAGAAGCGTCCTCAGTTGGACCGCTCGGTCCTCTGGCGCGCCCTCCAGTTCAACGTTACCCTCTGACATGATGGTAAACGCTGCTCGGTCGAATGAATGAGGAATCCAGGCGCGTGGCTTCTAGGTGCCTCGGTTCCTCGGTCCCTGGGTTGTTGCCATCTCGAAGGTGATCGCCTGGTGGTCGCTATGCGTGTAGTAGTCACTGATTTTTCATGACACAATTCGAGGAGCCAAGATTTCACTCACAAATGTGACATTGATGACCGCGCTTATTCCGTACCTTGTGAATGTTTGGGTGGTACCAGTATTTAGAGATACCAAATCTACCGAAGAGAACGCATTCAGTAGATACTCGCAACGTCTGTTGGTCACTCTGCTGCCCCAGTCGGTGGTCCACGCGTTGAAGTCGGAATTCGTCACAATTTGGTCAAGCAAAAGCTGGTTGTCTTCGATAGTGGCATTTGATGAGGCGTGAAGGCTGCAGACATAGATGTCTGTTACTTTGATCCACACAAATCCTTTTTGTCTGGTTGATTGTCTCTCCAGGATAAATAGGTTCTTGCACGTCCAGATAGCTGCTGTGCCAGAGCTATCTGCTGTCCAGGATCTTGAGCTTTGAATGTCGCGATACTGCTCGCAGAGTATACCTACGTCGACGTTCAGCTCCTGCGAGGACTGCCAGAAAAGGTCTTGGTCGAGGACGCGATGATCTCATCTGTTTGCGTCGCTGTCCTCTCAGCTGTTTCCCCTGTCGCTTTGGGGTCTTCTGCTGGTTTGCAGAATTTCCAGATAGCTGTGGCGTCTTTTGCTCGTTCAGCTTCGTCCTCTGTGTCCTCGGCTTTTTGAATATCCTCTGACTATCTACTTTCTGCTGCTCGGGGGAACCTCTCAAAGCCGTCTTTTTCCTAGAGGGGATCAGCGGGGTGCTCACTGATTTCAGCATGTCTGTATACGACTCGATCAGACACGGAGACGTCTGGCTGTTTGCCTCTATGCCAGGAAGCTTCGGCAGCGTCTTCCCCAGTAGATCAATAGTTGGCTTACTGAGCTCGAAGGTAGCCTTCATTCCCAAGTGTAGGAGAACGTTAGCACTCCTCTCCATTTCTCTGCTCAAAGTCAATTCCTCTACTTCCATAGAATCTTGAGTAGGCCCTTACGAACGAAAATTAATTAAATTAAATTAAAATTAACTAATTTTTGAGCATTTCATATAAAATATATTTATTTTCAACACTTATATAAATTTAAGAATATAAAATCAAATTATATAAAAATTTTATAAAAACATTTTATAAAACATATATTTCGGAAAGGACCCCGCACCATTAACATTGAAAATTTGTGACCGGTGAATTACTCTATAACCGGTTGCAAATAAAAGATCAGGTCCTTCTGAACAAAAAAAGTTCTATGCAAAATGTCAGAAAAATGTGTCTAGTCCAAGTTATAGCCGTTTAAACATAACCGTTTTTTTCCTGGTTTTTGAATGTGCATCAAACAATGATGTTTGATGCACGTCAGAATGACGTGATGTCGCAGTCTCCTACGGCCAGGGTGATGTTTTTCCTGACTTTCCTCCCTGTCACGAGGACTGCCTCCGTCTTGTGGTCCGCAAGCTGCAGACCAACTGAAGAGAGCCATTGGCGGACGCCGGCAATGGCTCTGTTCGCTGTACATGTCACCTCCGCCAGAAACTTTCCGACGACGACCACAGCAACGTCGCCAGCGAACCCCAACGTCGCAGAGTCTTCGGGCATTGGCAGCCTCAGCACAGCATCGTACATAATGTTCCACAACAGTGGACCGAGGACTGAGCCCTGTGGAACACCGCTCGTCACACTGTACGATCTCGTTCCCGCCTCCGAGTCGTATACAGGGACTCGGTTCGAGATGTAGCTGGTGATGATCTTCCGGAGGTAGGTCGGCATTTTCATTCTTCGCAGTGCGGCCAGGATTCGGTTCCATCTGGCGGAGTTAAATGCATTCCTCACGTCGAGAGTAGCGATTGCGCAGTACTTCTTCGTACGTCTTGTCCAGCTTCTTCTGGCTATCGCCTCACGAGCGATACCAATAACCTTGTCCACGGCGGCGATCGTGGATCTAGTTTTGCGGAATCCAAACTGGTTGTTGGATAAACCCCGGTTTCCCTCAGTGAAGACCTACAGTCTGTTGCAGACGATCCTTTCGAGCACTTCGCCGGCTGTGTCCAGCAGGCAGATTGGGCGATAGGATGAGGGCTCATTTGGGGGCTTGTTGCCCTTTGGCAGGAGAACTAGGTGTTGGTTCTTCCATCATTCCGGGAATTTTCCATCTTCGAGGCAGGCGTTGTAGACATTCAGAAACACATCCGGTCTCAGCCTGATGGCAGCTTTGAGGGCCGCGTTCGGGATCCCGTCTGGGCCTGGGGC
>JAPYZS010001232.1:0-18066 GCA_030522925.1 Trissolcus japonicus | reverse complement strand
TATCAATACGATCCAAGTATTATCAAATATAGTCAAAAACTTATTTTATCTCCTAAATTTCACTTAGATAATCCTAATATAACTAATGTTCTTTTCACCGAACACTATAAAAAAATATTAGACGACACAATTTATTATTTTACAGACGGATCCAAAACTGAACATTATAATTATGTTGGTGCGGCAGCAATTTGTCCAAAATTGAACTGGTCAAAATTAATTAAACTGAAATCACAATTCTCCATCTTTTCAGCCAAAGCCACTGCCATTATTGCATCATTAGACCATATTTTTGGAACTCTGTAAATATAATCACGACGTAAATAAATTTTCAATTTTTTCAGATTCTTTAAGTGTCTTGAAAACGATATGCTCACCGTATAAAAACGACAATTATTTGTCGAGCTCAATTGATGTAAACCTGATTTGGGTACCGAGTCATGTTGGTATTTATTATAATGAAAGGTTTACGCTAAGGTTACGATTTGGCAAATGAGGCCAGACGTTTGCCTTTCCCTAACCCCATCAAAATCCCACAATCGGATTATAATGAATTAGCTAATAGAAAAAATAGAGAGTTATTTGAGAAATATATAGACAATTGGAAAAAAAGTGGCAACGGAAAATTTTATTTTGATAACTTTTATAACCCTGATAAATCCAAAACTTTGGTTCGATAAAAAGAAGTTAGACAGAGTTAATATTGTAATTATAAACAGGCTTAGAAGTAATCGTAATTCTCTCCAAGCGTCTCTCTTCGCAAAAAACTTAGTGCCATCACCTATTTGTAACTACTGTGATAACGTACCTGAGAACTTGAATCATTTTTTATTTTTTTGTTTGTTATTTATTAATCAGAGAGATATTTTATTAAAAGAATGGATAAATTAAAAGTTGAGCTTCCTATAAATCCTGTATCTATTCTTAAAGACCTAAAAATGGATTTACTATACCCTCTTTTTAAATATATTAAAACAACAAAAAAATCGATCTAACTTTATACAATCGATAATCGACTGGTCAGTGTCTCACTTGTCTAATTTAATTTAACTCTAATATGTATATAGAAGGAAAAAAAAATACTGAGTTTACTATTATTAATTTTCATTAATTATCCTTCCGCGTGCTTATTTATATTTAATTTATTCAGCGGCTACCCAAAAAAACTTGATTAAATTGGACTCATCCTCTCGACAACGCTGGAATTGAGCATTTCGCGAGCGACGCGAACACGAGGTTCGAGTGTAAA
This sequence comes from Trissolcus japonicus, assembly GCA_030522925.1. Classification (NCBI taxonomy): domain Eukaryota; kingdom Metazoa; phylum Arthropoda; class Insecta; order Hymenoptera; family Scelionidae; genus Trissolcus; species Trissolcus japonicus. The sequence continues at coordinate 16,817 of JAPYZS010001232.1, read as the reverse complement.
TGTATTTAAATGTATTACAATGGAAATTATTATTCGACCCTTTGAACCATTCTTTTAGTTAGGTTTCATAACAACTTTCAAACAAGAACAAAATTTCTTCAATCTCCATCATTTCTTCGAATAAAAATTTTTATTGTTATAAACAAATTGTTATTTAATCGAATTCTTTAGGTTCAATTACTGGCAAACAATCGTATTATAAATAAAATGTTAAAAATAATTCAGACAAGTTTGTTAAAACTGATAAGGTCCAGTTCAAAAGCATAATAATTTTACATAGTTAAAGGAGAAATTACATCGTAAGACAATATGAATCTTTATAAATTATATTAATATATGACATCTAATATATAAACTACATAATGATATATTTCTATTCATTTTTCATATTTAAACATAAAATATAAATTTATATATACAAATCTTGCAAGACAATGCAGAGTTTACATTTATGCAAACTTTATGCAAATCATTTGTATAAAGCTTGGCTATCAGGGTGACTAATAAGTTAAGAACCTCTTCCTCTGAGTATTAAATATACTGTACTTTTATCCAAGATGTCATAGGAAGATAATGTGTTTTCATCTGATAATTGTCTTCCTGCAAAAATGATACGTTGTTCACATATAGGTATGCTTTCTTCTTTTTGATGCATTTCTTTCAACATTAACAGAGTAGCTGAGGGTGCAATATGATAAAGAAATGTTCGTCCCGTTAGATCTTTTATATAAATCCTGATAACATTTTCCATTTTTCCACTGTTAGCGTTTTACGTTAGCGTTTTGTTAGTGCTGAAATAAAAAGTAACATATACATATTGATACAAATATTTAACATTTGGTTGAATGGTATTTGAAAAACTTGTTATTTACATTTACAGCTATGATACTGATGAGTTTGACACTTTAAAAATTATACATATACATAATGTTTACTTTAATGGCTATGAAGAGCTGCACGTTGCACGTTAGCAGGAAACAACTTGGTGTACTGCAAATGCATGGTAGGAATGGCCGATTACAATTACATCGAGATTATTTAATTCGATTAATCTTAAGAATCAAATCAAATTTTTTCAACCCAATTATATACTACACGGAAAAAAATAAATGTGACTGGCACCTATTCCGGACAGGACTGAGTCCTGTGCAAATGTAAAATTTCATTGCACAGGACTCAGTCCTGTCCGGAATAGGTGCCAGTCACATTCATTTTTTTTCCGTGTATAAATCGATTTTTTGTTGCGTTTATTTAATCCCATTATTGAAAAAATACTGAAATTGTTTTTTTAATAATATTTACTGTAAAAAATATTAATAAACATTTTTACACTACCAGATATTGTTCACATTATATTTTAATAACAGTTTTCGTTAGTTTTTGTGATTTTTACTTGTCATATTATATAGCATTCGCTCATGTGAAATCGCGCGCGTACAGGCACGGAACTGTGCTTGCCTAACCTAAAATATTTGAGCTGTCATGAAAAATAGTTGTTAAATACTATTGTGAGATACATTTATGCATTTGGTGCATGCTGGTGAAGATATTCACTTTTCTTGTATATATTACTTGAATTACTATTTTAATATATATATTCTCGTTTTTTCGCGTTTCTTATTTTTCGCGTTTTCTCGTTTCTTGTTTCTTGTTTTAAGGTGAAAATAGACACTTTCATAACAATATAGGGTTAACTGGGGTAATTGTGACAGTTTGGAGTAATTGTGACACCCCGAATAACTTTTTCAAATGTCGAAATTAATGTGTTTTGAAATAATGTTGTTAACTATTGGTATATAATAAACTTGTTCAGAAAATAAAATGTTCCAAATAAATTGAATTTTAATGAAAAAATCAGGGTGTCACAATTTTCCCCGTGTGTCACAATTACCCCGATTGACCCTAATGAATTCGCATAAACTCAGTAAACATAAAATGCTTATGACATATAAGTTTTTCGGACTGCCTTAGATGCCATTGAGCGTAATGTCCAAAAAAACATAGAACCAATCAAAGATTGAGTACAACAGAAAGATTAACGTGTGTGTTAGTAAACACTATCGCCGCCATAACCTACCACAAAAAAGAGACATGAAAAAAAATCAGAATGTAAAAAATGCAAGACTCATAAAACGAATTATTATTATCATCATAGGTATTATAAAAATCATCATATAAAATCCATCATAGGTGATAGGACCTTATTATATATAGGTCACGTTTATATGAGCGAGCCGCTATAGGTATAGGTATATGCTATACCAATAACGACAGTTGTGTTTACATCAACTTAACCTACAAACATCATCACGGAAAAAAATGTTGCCCGGAATCGGAGTATTTGGTACGAGTAACGTTGTTCGGGTAATCATTCCTTTTTTGCGGGAAAAAGGGTTTAAAATCGAAGCTATTTGGGGCCGTACAGCTAACGAGGCCTCAGAAGTGGCCTCAATCTTGGACATACCATTCCATACAAGTCGAATAGACGATGTTCTGCTGAGGAGAGACGTTGATTTGATTTTCATAATGTGTTCCCCAAGCTTGCATGCTCAAATTGCTGTCAAAGCTCTAGGCATAGGCAAACATGTGGTGTGCGACAAGCCAGCTGGACTGAGCCAAAGCGAGTCGCTGAAGATGGTTAGAGCAGCGCAGTATTATCCCTCGCTGATCAGTATTGTAAATCATAGTTTGAGATTTCTACCAGCTTTTTCTATAATGAAGAAGAAAATTAACGATGGATACCTCGGAGGAAATGTCACTATCATTGACGTAAGAGTGCAGATGGGGAGTCTCCTACATGATTGTAAGCAGCATTGTTTGTGCCGATATCCTTTGTTTTATTAATAGGGATTCTTCTTGAAATGTTGATACAATTTTTTGTTTGATTTTAGCATTTGATTGGTTGTGTGACGATACTATGGGCGGAGGAATTCTAGCCCTTGTTGGCAGTCACATCATAGACCTAATATTTCATCTAACAGGACAAAAGGCGAACCGAGTACATGCAGTTGTCCGCACCTTCACTCAAACTACCAAAAGCATCAACGGAATCCGTCACGTGACCTCACCAGATTTCTGTAGCTTTCAAATGGAACTCAGCGGTGGCATTCTGGTTACTGCGACTTTAAGTAACCATCTCCAAGGACAACTATGTCAGGAGATTTTGGTTTGTAGCAACGGTAACTATCTTGCAGTCAGAGAAAACGATTTATATGCCAATCTAGGTGGAACAGAACAAATTCTTTATCAAGATGAAGACAAACTTGAAGGAAACAGTTGCGTTGCGGATTTCATCCCTCAGCCATATGTGCGGGGCTTGAGGAAGATGATTGGGGCATTAAGAGAAGCATTTCAGCCTGTGGAAGATAAAAGAGGCTGGATTAAAGAGCCTGTTTCGACCGCTGCCACGTTTGAAGATGGCCTGTACGTCCAGGCAGTTATTGATGCTATGAGGCGGAGCAGCAAAACAAGAGAATGGATCAAGGTCAATGTCTTAACCGAGGAACCAGATCCCAATCCGCTATTGAGTGCTGCTGCTGTTCGAGCTACTGCGATTTCTATTTAACGCAACAGTTTTCTTTTGCACACTTAATGAACACTCATTTCATCATTTCTATTGTCAAATTATTTATTATTTTTTTTATCAATATTATTATTTACATAGAATGTATCATTCTGGTTTTTCAAAAATTTATTTTTTGTTCAGACTCAGATTTATTTTGTTAATTAAAAGAATTCATCAATGTTGTTTGAAATGGCAAATGTTCATAAACATCTTAAATATAGTTGTATATATCTCTTTATAATCATGAATATTTTTCAATATGGAAATAGCTGTACAGCAATGGAATCATACCTCAAAAAGATCATTGTTTGGTAAAGTAGTTTTTGAGAACAATGAGGGCAAATAGATGGAAGTAAATATATTTTTATTTTATAGCAAAAAAAAACAGACATGACAATTTACAAATGTATTCATGAGTAGCATGTGATTTCGGTTAGTTGATAATAAAACTGATTGACTGTTCTTTAAACAAACAAAATGCAGATAATTTGTTGACTGAATTTTTTCTAATACAAAATGTTTTTTTTTTCTATTATTATTATTATTACTATTATTATTATTGACGTCCATTTGTTAGTTACTACAAAAAATCTGTTAGCAACTTTTTTGAATAAAAGTTTTTACCTGGTAGTAGATGTGATACTGACTTAAATTGTTCGAAGTTGATATATTTTCTGAAAATTGGATCAACTTCGGACAAATCATTCGAATCCGAATTAAAATACATACATCCGAAAGAGAGTATGATAAAGAATAATGTTAAATTAAATTTGGGCAATTTGTGATTCATCTTATGTTATTCTATTTATGAAATATATATGAGTTATAAAATAGAAAACAAACATATGTTGTTTTTTTCATGGAAATTCCAAAACCGTAATTCTAGGAAAGTTGTATGATCTTCTCAATTCTCAAATCAAGGGTCGCGCAAGCGACCCGACGAGGTTTGTAAATTTACAAACCAAGTAAAGGCAAATTAAAAATCCGTCAAATTAATATCAATTAAATAACTAAATAAAAACAAAAACTGAAAGAAGCCATAAAAAGGGTATTTTCCCAAAAACAAAACTTCACAATAACAAAATTTTATTTGTTTCAATTGTACATCTCTATTTTTTCAGTTTTCAATTTATCTCTACGAGAAAACTCGTTTCTGAAGCAGTTGCCAAGACAACTTTTTTTAGCAAAAAATTTGCATTGATTTATTTCATTCACTGTTTAACCATACGTTTCAAACTTTCAAATTATATACGCACTAAATAATGTTCGCTCATTTAACGTATTCATGGTGACATCAAACGCAAAATTATATTCTTCGTTTTTCTTTTCTTTTTTAAAGAAACAATTTATACATTACAGATTGAAGATAATACATGACTTAACAGCAAACAATGAATAAAAAAATGAATCTATCGTGCTGCCGCAAGTTGTACAAAAACGTTTAGGTAACATCATTCGAACTGCTAATCTTTTAAAGTTTCGGTGTACGAAAATGACGAGACACAAATCAATCCAATCATGTTAATTCGTCAGGATTTCAATATTACAGTTTATAATAGCCCTTGTTTCTGTATCATAATAATGAAACCGAGAACTGCATTATAAATCAAATTAATCTCCAGTAGCAACGTCGCTAAGAATTAATGCTAGCTGGCCCAATAAATATCTGTGTCATTGTACTATCATTTAGAGATCTTACGTCTTCTCTGTGAACGATGTGAAGAGCAATATTTTTGTTACAATCACTAAACTGCAGTTTTTTGAGTGGCTTCCAAGAATTATTTTTTGGGCTAATCAATATACTCTCATCAAAACTGTTCAATGAACTGCTATTATTTGTAAGTAAATTTGTTATTTGTCTTTGTTTGAAGGATGCCAACAGGTTGAGTTTACACATTGATTTAAAATTGATAACCATTTATGTATGTAAAAAACTACATTGAATTAATGAAAGATATAATAATAATAATAATAATAATAATCGTAACCAACGCACATACCTGTACATTACAAAAAAGAATTCAAAAATTATTATTATAGTATGTATAAAGTTGATACATTTTAATAATTGCGTTGTATACTAAATATGAAATTAGAAAAGACCCAATAGTTCATCAGTCTGCGTTCGATGATGTGTCAAAGTAAAAGTACGAAAAGCACAACATAAAAGCCTTGTCCTATTAAACCATATTCTGGCAATATCTTCATTTATATGTATGTCTAAAGAAATGAATTGTTACACTTTGGATCGTTTGCGAGCGATGGCATCTTCAACCGCCTTAAGTTGTTTAAGAAGTTCTTCGCGTCGCGAACTTGCTTTTTTAGCGGCTTTTGCAGCAGCTGCGGCAGCGCTGGCTTTACTGTCGACTGGCACGGTTGCCTCATGTGGGCGCTTTTTACCGGCAATCGTGCCGCTGCGATCTATTTTTTTAACTGGCGGAGCTGCATGAGATTGTTTTAACGTTAGCTTAATCTGTTGTTTCGCACCAGACAATTTGAGTGCGTCTATTGCTTTAGAATCTTTGCGTGCAGGTGACGACCCTTTCCTTCGTCTAGACTCGCTTGACGATGATGAATAAGACGATTCACTTGAATCGCTGCTGCTTCCGGAACTGTCGGAACCGGAAGTGCTTCGAGAAGATCTGAAATGTTGAAAATTGTTTCAATTTGGAAGTCTTTGACAAAATGTGAATTGAACACGATTAAGATACTGTCAAAATAATGTTTACCGTGATCTGGATCGGCTTTTAATGACTTTGGCGACAGCAGCTGCAGCTAAAGCTGCTTTGTCTCGCACTTTTTCATGATGTCTGGTCTGATTGGTAAGTGGACTTGGTGCAGGTGGGTTGAGTCCAGCACGCCTGTGGAGAGTTCCTGTGGGAGAAATCGAGTCCTTGGACGGTCTGGGTGATGGTGCCGGCGGGTTCATCAGCATCGCTCCACGAGTTTGAGGCGGGGCAGGATTAGGTGGGGAAGATGGATGTTTTTTGCTTGTTCGGGACCTGGAAGGAGGAGAGGGAGAACGGGACCTGGATAGGGATTCATAAGAACTGTAGCTTGAACGACTCGAGCTACGAGACGTGCTAAAATCAAAGCATGATCAATGAACTTTTACATCTTTTACGCTCAAATTTAAAATTAAAAATAATTATTTATTTTATTTTGAATAAAATTAAACTTTCGAGTGTGAGTATTATTATCAACCTAGATGAGGAGTATGACGACCCTGAAGAATAACTCTGTCTTCTAGATCTTCTCGAAGATGGGTTTCTACGCGAAACCGTTGGTGATTTTCGTCGCATCCAAGGATCAGCCCATTCATCGCCTCTTCCACGTTCAACTGGAGGTAATTCGTCATCACGATAAGACTTGGATGGCGGTAATCTTTCAACGATGACTTCTCTTGATGGTCTTTTGCCTTTTTTCTCGTACTTTTCATAGTATTCGCGTTCGCGTTCACGATCCCTTTCTCTGTCTCTTTCACGTTCACGATGAGGAGGCGGTGAAATCGAGTGCGGGGCTCCTCGGTGAGCCGAATGGTAGTCAACGCGATCTCTGTAGTCTGGTGGTCCCCTTTCTTTGTAATGCATTTTTCTGCTATAAAAGTAATAATACAAATAAATTTTTCTATTTAATATTTCGGATCCTTTCTAGTTAAATATTTAAAACAAAACGGAAATTATAGAATGAACAATATTCTGGAAAACAGACAAAATAATATGTTTAAATATGTTTAAATAGTTATTACAAGAAATATAAATATGCTACCTATAATAGTCTGGTGGTCCGGAATAATAGGGATCTGGCTCATCGATATAATGGTCAGGAGTCATTCTTGGTGCTCTTCGTGGCATTGGTTCACGTGGAGGAGGAACCCATCTTTCTGATGGCGGTTCTGGACTAGCAGGTCTCACATAATATCCAGCCTCACGATCCAACTCGTCTTGTCCCAAACTTAAATTCATTTTCTTCTCTTCGAAATCCATATCTGATTCTTTTCTCTTGTTTGCTTTTCTCATCATCTAAAATAAAACAAGATTTTAATATAAAAGTAATACAGAACTTATATCTAAGAAATTAATATTGAAGTTTGCTTACTTCTTTTGCATGTCTTAAACCACGTTCCCAAGCGCTCTCTGACGCAGCATCTTCAACTTTTGGAGGAGGCATGTGTTGTGAACTGTATCCGGATCTTCCTAAAGGCAATCTCTCAAGCAGAGGCCGATAATCATGCGGCGGTCCGGCATGTGGAGGATATGACATCGGTCTAACCATATCAAACATAGTGTAATTTCCCTTGTCTGTGACGCCCGGATGAAGGAACCTACAGCTCACACCCCAAGTACATTGCCCTCTACTGTAGAAACGACAAACTGGCCTAGGCTCTGTTTCCTCAGGACGAGCATCATCACCATCACTAAGTTCACCCTCTTCTAACTCGGATTCTTTATCCCCTTCGTCCTCTTCTCCTTCCTCTTTTTCATCTTTGTCTTTATCCTTTGTGGAAGACTTTTGATCATTTTTCTCGTGATCTTTGGAGTCTTTAAGCAGTGTTTCACTTTCTCCTAAAAAAAAACATTTTTAAAACTTTTCCAATAAGAGGGAAAAACATTCATGTGAAAAAAATAGAAAAATTGTTTAATTCATTTTCGGATAGAAGAACATGTGTAGAATCAAAAATTAACGTTTTTCACGAAAAAAAGGTCTTCGTTTCTGAGGAATCACAGTGTTTTTCTCCCATAATTGTTCTTATCCTTATATACTGTGGACAACAAGTTACGCTACTCTTACTACTGTATTTAAATGCATAAGTGTCACTTAAACTTTTGTGCAGAGTATATATGTTGAAATCTTTTTTGAAGAAACATTTGACATTTTGTTTATGACATTCAAATTAAACCTGCTATTTAATATATTGGTATTTAAAATAGTATTCATTTGGAAAAAGAGTCGATGGAAAATGAAAAATGTGTACATACATATACAAAAAGCTTATGAAGATTAAAAAAGTTCTTTCTCATTTAATGTCAAGTTTCTCACAAAAATTAAAACATTACCTTCTTCTTTTTCATCTTTCCACTGTCCGTCAGCCTCAAAATCTAACTGTTCGTTTTCCTCATTCAAATTCACAGGCACTATTTTCTCATCATTGTCTGACTTGTCAGAAACATCTGACAAATCCTCGCCATGTGTCATCATAGGCTCATGACGATAAGAAGCCATCGATTTGGATGAATTTGGCGATTGCAATGATCGTTGAGATTCGGGAGAAGATGGTATCATTTTTGGTGACTTAGGGCCGTCGGATGTCGGAGTTCTGCAAGGGGACCGTGAAGATTTTGGAGAACTTCGAGCTGACATTGGAGACTTATAAGAGTTTGGTGTAGGGGTGCTTCTTCCGGATCTGGGAGAGCTTCTTCCAGACTTTGGAGAACTAGCTCCAGATTCTGGCTCTTCTCTAAAATGAAAATATTAAAATAATTGTATAGAATAATTCCAATGTTATAAGTGTAAAAACAACATAATAGTATACTATATTATAAGAATTATTTTTATCAGATGATAACAAGTAACTAATTGGCCAATTTGCTAGAACCACCTTAACATGAATTCGTTAAAAATTGTTTACCTTTGCAGATGAACTTTAGCGTCATTAGGAGAAGGAGACCGCTCGCTCCCAGAAACGTTACTTTCTGGAGATCGTGGTCCATGAGAGTTTGAACCTCTTGGAGACGATCCTCGACTTTTTCTGCCATTGTTGCTTTCAGAAGAAGAACTTTCAGAACCAGAATCTGACATCGTTGTAATTATCCTGGAATCAACCAACCTGAATCAAAACCTGCACAAAATTCATTCTTTCAAATCCAAAATAGATCTTTAATTCTTAAAACTGACTATAAAATTTGATAAATTGTGTTCAAGTTTTTGATAAATATACATTTAGCTTTATTCAAAAAGTTTCAACTTTGTCTGGCATTTCATTTTTTGTTCAATTTTGGAATTGCTTATAAATACACCCACCAGATGTAACAACAAATGTCACATAGTGGTGTTCGCAGGGCTTACCTGTGTCAAAAAGAGCTCGAACAATAATTGTTCTTGAAGGTGCAAAGCGCGCGCGTCCCATTTTATACGACACCGCGACAACTTTGGTTTTACGGATTTACTTTCGACTCGATTTACATTTTTTAACTCAAACTGAACTGACACATACAAGTATACTGCATACATTTTTAACAAACTTTGGTGACATATTTTTATAGTTGTTTTTGGGGGACTTAAACTTTGCAATGTTTATTTTCTTACTTTCAACACAACACAAATTAAGACAAAGAACCGCGGAGACCGAAAACTTGCACTAGACTAGAGAACGAGCGAACTTTGATTTTTCGTTTTACTTTTTTTATAATTTCAACCTGAAAGAATTGTGGGAATGTGTCATGGGACAACACAGTATATGTGTGAAGGATAGGTTTATAGGAGTGAAATATTATATAAGGGGGTATATATGTTTTTAAGAAAGAAAAAAAAAAAAAAAGAAAAAAAAAAAGAAATAGCAACATTATGTGGATGACGCGGTTGATGATTACTTGTTTTTTCTTAGATTAGATGTCAAAACGTTGTTGGTTACTTCTTTAAGATTACTGAAAACACAATTTGATGTTATCTTTTTGATATAAAAATGACAATTAGGGTTACTCAGAATCGACAGTTGAATGAAAATACTTGTCAATTTAAGTCCAATACTAAATTAGTTAATTAATACTACGATATGAAAAAATAATAACCAAATAAAGACAGTTATACTGTAATATAAATTAAATAAAATAATAAAATGTATAAAACTGACTGATCTTTTATTAGAATTTAAAAACAGAAACAAAAAACCAATCGTAACTGATTAAATTTTCATTGAGATTCGGAAAAATAAAAACAAAACTGTCAAGCTACCAAGTATATTCTAAACAATCAAACATTGAAAACTGGCTAGCGTTGTTTCAAAAAAGTATTGAAAAATTGCTTTATCATTGAACTTCTTCAATACAAAAAAAAAATTTCTAAACAAATTTGTACAAAAAAATCGCGTCAGAATTTTTGTCAGAAGTGTACATTGAGTTATTTCGTCATGTCTTTAATTTTCTTTAATTTAAACTTTGTTCACACCTGCATTCGACCGGTTGAATGTGCAACCCTCGCGACAAATCATGACCTTGAAATAAAAATCAAAAGTTCTAGTTACCTAACCTCACTTTTTGATTTGAAATAATATCAATATCATCATTGACAAATAGAAAGAGAGAGAGAGAGAGGGAGAGTACAAAATGAGACTTCGTGATAGCATATAAGAACCACGAAAGAGCAAGCTAGCATGCAACCAATAACGTTTGTTCATCCGAGTCGTTGTGGGCGTGATTTTGTTTTTGTAGTTTTGTTGTTTTTTTTTCTCATTTTTCGAGCGCCCTGCAATTTTGACTGTTTTTAAATGGGATGTCAAATTGATTGAAAGGGCCTTACCTTGGTCACGAGGTCTTTCGCTGGTTATAAGACTGCCAAGGCTCACAGCGGCCGGCGTCACCCGTGTGAGACTGCCTGGGGACAAATCAATCTGGGCCCGGCCTTAGTGTTAGACGCCGTGCGTTCTGTTTGTCGTTCAGTTGATCCAAATATGTATACTAATGATATCAACTTATGAATGATTTTTGAAGAACAAAGCCCACACAACTGTGTTCGAAATGATTCGAACACCAAACGGCAATGAAAACTGTGATCACTGTGTGACCAACTTCACACTTTACTGTCTGTGACTAGCTGGTCTATAGAAAGGAGAACTCAACCCACAAACTTTGCTTAAATCAGCGCCATCTATTTAAACTATCATTGTTTTATTTAAAAAAACATCCATAAGTTAACTTTGAAAGAACAGAAAAATTGAATTTTATAAATTTTTGAATATATGTAAACCCACTTTAAAAAATAAAACTATAATAATATATTATTTTTATTTTTCATTTAAATCAGCGTAAATAGCACTGCAAAATTACAGAAAAACTGTACAAAAAATGAATTTTGTTATAGACGTTTTATAAACAAACTGGATAAAAAAGTCTATTAAGTTTGGACCGTAACTTTTTTTTCTCGTCATTGCCTATTTCATAAATAAATGTGAGAGACGGGCAACGGGATATACAAACATCACAATAACAATAAAATGTATGTTTTTAGTACAATTTCTTGATTAAAATAATTTAATAAAGTGAATACACATTTCATAACAATATATTCAAACTTCTAATGATTAACAATTAAAATAATTTAAAATAATTTATTCAGATTTAAATAAATGTTAATCCGTGTTTCTCCATCAGAAATAAATTCTTAACATACGATGACATGTGAAAAGTAGAGGTAGAACACAATGTTACCAACAGTGCCATTCGATTTTTCAAGGTAAAACTTTTTAATCAAACATTCGAATAAATAATTTTATTTTGACTTTTCTTAAATCTTTTTATTACAAATCCTTATTTTTATTGGCATAGTACTTAATTTTAGTCAACTATTAATATTCAACGTCGTAAATAAGCTTTTTTAAGAAAATAAAAAAAGAAAATCGAAGCATTAATACTTTTTTGAATCAGACTTGGAAAGCTCAAGCCGTTTTAGCTTTTCTTTCATACGAACAAGTTCTTCTTTTAAATAAGGTAATTTCTTTCTGTTTAAATCAACTCTATCTTCAAAAGATTGAATCAGAGGTCGGGTTATGATATCAGTGATGTGACTGACTGCTTGAATTCGAACTGAAACAAAAAATTGTTTTACACAAAAGTTACAAAAAACTAAAAAGTGTATTAAAAATTGTTTTATTTTAACAAAAATTGAAAATAGATATATGTGTATACCAGCACTGTTGTGAATTTGTGCAAGGAAATCTGGGTTATCTTCGCATCCCTCAGCCATGTTGGTCTCTTCTTCAAGTAAGATTTCTGGCAAGTTGGTCATAGACTAAAAGTGAAATACAAAAACTCGTATTTTCGAATCCATAGATATAGCAGTGAAATAAAAAATAAATAATACAATAATATACCTGCAAATTGTGTAAAGAAATTTCTGGATTATACACAATTTCTAAGGGTACTTGAAATTGTTCATCATTTCGAGACTGAAAGCAGGTTAACAGCATATCTTGTCCCTAAAAAATTGTTATTTATATTATATTATATATAATTTATAACAATGCAATATTAAATAAATAGATACCTTAGACTCGTTGCCTCCTGTAAACACTGAAAATATCAGTCCAATGAAGTTCTGATCCATCTGCTGGTACGTGGCTTGTGTTCTTAGATCTGAAACATATAAATTTATTTAGTTTGAAATGATTAAATGGCCAAATTGGACAATAAAATTATAATATTACTAACCGACGTGAGATGGAAAAACCGTTATGTTCGGATGCGAATGGTACCACCCTAAAACGCGCATACGCCGTCCTAATTGCTCTGTCAATTTTTCAGCTTTAGCAGCAGCTTCAAACAATTGAGTGGACGATATTTCCACTCGGTCTTTCTTTTTGTCTAAACGTTTCATACTAACCGATGCTGATATTTTAACAATTCTGTCCTCATACTGAAATATATGGAACTTTCGTGAATATTTATAATAACATGATAATAAACATAATCATAGAATGTACTTACATTTCCTATCAAAAGGCCCATTATTTCAAAATTTTTTGTCGACAATGCATGTTGCAAACACGTCATGTACGTATCAGCATTCAGTTGAACTTTTTGCAATTGTGAATCATCATATTCGTCCATTTTTGGCATTTTTAGCTACACCTACAACAAAAATGTTTAGTATATCATATTTATAGAGAAGATACATTGCATGTTATTATTATTATTTTTTGTCAATTAAGATATTTTTGTGCAGGTACACAGTTGACATTTATGAAAATCAAATAGTGCTTAGAAATACATTATAAATTTTGAACGTATATGATGATGCAAATCAACTTCTTAATAATCATCTTTAATTGAAAAAAAAATAAAAAAAGATAATCAATGTATTTAAAACTTACTGTAAAAACATTGAACAGTTTAGTATTAGTAGTAGTAAGTTGCTTGGTCCCAGAGAAAAGTCTCTACTAAAACCATTGTGCATGCGGAACCTAGATGTTGCTCCGAATGTGCTTATTAAGCCAAAGCCACAGGCCTGAAGTAAGGTTGGGTTTAAAGCGTATGACAGCGGATGCGATTATAAATCAAAACAAATCAAAATTTAAAAGTTAACCGCGCAAGATAGTGTTATTCAAAGAAGCGTGTAATCATTCTCATTAGCAAAATCAACAATTAATAAAGCTAAATCAAACAAGCACACAAACAACAACGAACATATGATTAAATACAAAGAGACAAGGGCCCATCCCCTCGAGTAGAAGGAAAGACATCTCAGAGCTATGATAAAAATGAAAATGAAACATCCAAATTAAAATTAAAAGTGAAATAACCTATACTTAAAATAAACTGAACAAAACAAATCAAAGAAGTTAGGGTTGGAAAAAGTAGTAAAATTAAATCTAATATCTTTAAATTAATATTTTGTTTTCTTTACAGAATATATGAATTTGATAATAAATACTATTATTTTCAGTCGTAATGATCTTACCGATATCACACTCTAGAAAGGGATCAATTCTCCAAAGGCTAAGCCTCAATCGCTCGGATGCGTCTTTCAAAAGAAGAAAATTAAAAAGAATATGATTAACGTTTTTACGAAGGGCTCCACATTCACATTTCGCGGATTTTATTATATACTTGTCTTTCAAATGAGCTTTACAATAAGTGTGTCCCCATTTTAGTCTGTTAATCAAAGTTATAAAATCCCTATCACCAGCTATTTTTGTAAACTAAGGTTTTCTCATCACTGATTTGCTATTTTCAAAATAGAATTTTCCCTTTACTCTGCTAAGTTCTAGTACAAAGTTACTGGATTTTTCTTTTAACTTATTTTTCAACTTAACATAAGAATTACTAAAACTAACTCTCGGGAGATCAATTGTGTTTTTATCAAGAGTTTTTTTGGCTAATTCGTCGACTGTTTCGTTTCCTACAATCCCTTTATGACTCGGGATCCACATAAAGGAAACATCCAAGTTAATTCGTATCAAATTTAACATCAAGACAAAATTAAATTAATGTTGTCATCAAGATTAATAAATCTGCATCAAAGTTAAATTTTAGACTCCCTAACCATTTCCAACTACGGAAATTTGGCGCATTTTCTTTTAACTTATCATACAAGAAGGTAAATTTAAATTTATTTTCAATTTTCTTTCGATTTGTAAGGGCGAGTTTGTTTTCTAAAATAATTTTTAGAGGATGATTTTCAGAGGTCAGTATATGAACCAGGAATTTATTACTCAAATATTCTCTTCTAAGACTCAAAGGAGCCTCACAAGCTAATTCAAGCAATACATTGGTAGAAGTTGTTTTCATCATTCCCAATGCTATTCTAATTGCTGCAAATTGAATAATGTCTAGACACTTTATGGCGCTATCACAGCTAGAATTCATGAATAAACTACCCCAATCTAATTGGGATCTTATAAGATCTTTGTAAACCATAAGTAACGTATCTGGGTGGGCTTCCCATCTAATACCAGATACTGCTTTAAGAATGTTCAGCAGTTTTTTGCATTTTTGTTTTGTATAATTAATATGAAGTTTCCAGTTTAGTTTGCAATCTAAATGTACACCTAAATATTTGAAGCTGCCTACTATTTTTAATTTTTGGTTATAGACTTTTATTACACTGTTATATTTAACTATATCATATTTAAAATTATTATTATAGCAATAGCAAGCTTCTGTTTTATTAATAGAAATTTTCAGATTCAAACTATGGAAAAAATCGGAAATTTGACTTAGGTTTTTATTCAATTTTTTGTTAACTTCTGCTATGTCACGACTAGAGTAATGAATCGCCGCATCGTCAGCATACAGAACCATTCCCACGTCATCGTCCAAGTGTCGGCCAAAAAGTGATGTATACAAATCAAAAAGGGTTGAGCTAAGCACCGAGCCTTGAGGGAGACCTTTACCGGTACTTCTCCTACCAAGATTTTCTCCTCCATACCAACCCGTTATAAACCTTTTGAAAATCATGTTATAAATAAATAATACTAGTTTATAAGGCATACCCAGTCTCAATAAGAGAGCACACAGTGTGTTGGGATCTACATTATCGTAGGCTCCCTCGATATCAAGAAAAATTACCCCAGTAATCATATTATTTGTCATGCATGTCCAATTTCGCCAGTCAGACACGAAATTGCATCATAGCAAGATTTGCCTCTTCTAAAACCAAATTGTTTGTCTGGTAACTTACCATTTCTCTCTGCCCAAAATTCAGTTCTTCTGTTCAATATTTTTTCTTTTACTTTTAAAAGTTGTGAATTAATAGATATAGGTCTGGCACTTTTTTTATCTGCTTTGGTAATAAAAATTGTATTATATTCATACCACGAGTTAGGAATTTCTGCAACATCGAAAATAACATTAAAACAGTTAAAAATATTTTCAAGTAAATTATCAGGGAGGCAAAAAATGATTTCTGAAGTAATCAAGTCTAGACCAGGTGATTTCTTTTTTTTTCATACTAAAAATTGCTGATAAAAATTCATTTTTAGTAATTGGTTTGTCTGATATCTTTTTAAAGTTACTGCCAATATTCATTTGATCATTTAGGAGATACAATTTATCTAAAATTACTATATCTTGTTCCTATGCTATTTTGTCGAAAGCTCTTAAAATTACTTCTTTGTCAAGGTTATCGCTAATTACCGTATCTTTAGATAACTCTCTTTTTTTTAAATTTTTGATAATTCTCCAAGTACTGCTAATATCACTTAATCGATTCAACTATGCACAGAACTCTTTATATTTTTCTAATTTAATCTTTTTCAATTTTAAATTAGTTTCTTTTTTAACTCTTTCAAAATTATTCAAAGCTTCTAAAGTAAGAGTATCAAGGAATATCAAGGCTACCTGTTTTGTCGAGAAAAAATACAACCTTTTTCAGAACATTATTTCGTTAATTATTTATTACAATTAAAATTTATAAAACAATCATAAGAAAATTATACTGAATAAATGATAGACTAATCACAACTAAGTTAAGATTTGGCCTCGATCGCAATGTTCGAATTTTTATTTTACCGCTTCACTCGGTGTACTCGGACACCTAA
>JAPYZS010001230.1:0-34283 GCA_030522925.1 Trissolcus japonicus | reverse complement strand
TGAGTTTTGTGTTATTAAAATTGCCCAATGCGTAAAATACGCAAAAACATAAAGTGTGTTTAATTGAGATTTCATTCGGCGCAACTGCGTAAAAAAATTCATGATAAAATAATTATTTTCGTACAGAGAATGGTAAAAAAATATATATTTCATAAAATTATTTTTATCACATCTTAATATTTGCACATGGTTGTTATGAGTAATCTAGTTTCAGTAATAAAACTGAAGGCTTGATTTTTGTGACAATCACAAACCCAAATCAACGCACACACATATTGAAAATTCAGCGCGAACACATCAAATTTTATGAACGGGAATGTTTAAATCTTCGGTCAGTTACAATATAAATAGTAAATTCGAGTCGTTACAAAATAGATAGTAAATTTTACCATCCAGATTGTTCTCAGTACAATATGAAAATTGTACGACATCATTTTCTCAGTGTAGTTATTTCATAAAATGATGCTGTAGCTCGCATAAAAAAATAGAAGAAAATGAAATAAAGATGTATTAAATTATTACACTATAAAAACTAAATGAAAAAATTTACATGTAAAAATTTGATTGTCCATGGAAAATGTAATACCTGTCGGTTCGTTTGTTCAGAGATATTTGTTTGAAGTGATAACAAATTGAACCGTTCACACGTGAAATAGAAATAATAACAAACTTGACATATTTCATTAAAATGTAAAGAGTTTCGTCGTTGTAACGCGGATGCAATCAATGCAATGACTCGATTATTGTTACGCTCTGAAATATTGCGTATCAATTGGTTATTATTTTACAAAATCAATTTCAAAGTATTATTATTCAGGTAAAAAAGCTTGTCACACGAATTGGGGACAAAACTTGAATACGTAAAACATGTGTCGCTTAGTCGAATAAATAATCAATTTTCGTAACGAATGCGCGCGTTATAAATTATATTGTTGAATGAGAGTTGACGTCAAAAATAATACCAGAAACGAAATATCTCATTTGACAAAGTTCGTCCGCGAATATTGATTACAATTTGTTGTTCAAATTAAAACTCGAAAGATCTTTTTTTCTTCATTGAAAATATTTTTACACAATATCCTTATTATTAATTATCCTTATTTATTAATTGAATATAACAAATAAGATCATAACATATGTCATATTGATTTTGAGTTTTGATTTTATGTCAATGGCAAAAACAAAATTGAACCAAGCTTTTTTGTCTTAGTTTTGTTGATTTGGTTGAGGCGCGGAAAATTTAAATTGGCGAGGTGAACAAGTTTGTGTGTGGAACAGCATGTGCAACTTATGACTTGTGAGATTCAAACGGTCGGACTGTTTATGCCGTGTAAAACGTAAGAGAGGCTTTCTCCCGGCTTGGAATGCGCCTCTGCCACTACCACGTAGGTATCGCGCTTGATACACGCATGCTTTTGCCTCTCGCCATGACCGTCCTCTTTCTCACTCGCTCAACTATTTAGTCAAGCACGTTTTTCCTCCAACTTTATATACAATTTTCATGTTTCATTTATGTGCAATAATTGAATCCCGCATGCCCAGTATTAAATTATACTTTTAAATAACAAAAACAATTTCTTTCCTAGTTGTAATACATATTATATAAAAGATATACAAAATTCATCATTACACTTCGTTCATGTTTTTTTTTTTTTTTTCATTTTGCGTCTTGGATTATTTTCGATAAAAATATTCTTATGAAAATTGTTTAAGTTTGACAATATTACGATGTTTGAAATTATTTTAAAATTTTTGCTCGAATTATTGTTTGTTCTTAGTAAAAGAAAAATATAATTACATAAACAATACAACCGATCGTATAGTCAGAGAAAAACCGATCAACCGGTAGATTAAAATCAAAACCGTTATTAAAATTCCATCAGCATCTTTTGGTGGACTGAATTTGATTACAGGTGAATTCATTTACAGTTACATTTTTGTACCTACGATGAACTTCTGTTGAAAATATTCCAACAAATGAATCATTATTTTGCGAGAATCATCAGTCGTATAAAAGATTGTTTAGAAACGTTCTCAGATTCCAGCGTAAAGTTGCGGATTCCTTTTCAAATGAAATCTACCGTAATTTCTATCTCGAGAGCTAAAAAGTGTCAGGGATTTGGACAAAAAAAAAGTCGAACATTGTTCAGCATTGCCATCCCTCTCCTGTCAGTTTTTGTAACAAAATATTTTGCCTGAAGTGAAAATTGATAATGAACCGGCGAGCATAACATTCTGATGATGAAAGTTGTACATTTATTATGCAACAACCTGTTATACATATTTATACCGTACGACACACATTTTTTTGACATGAAGAGGGGACTGAAAAAAAATTAAATAAATAAATAAATAATTTTCCAAACATCAAACAAACATTATTTTTGAACCATCTTTAACAAGGTTTCTAAATTGTTTTTTATAATTTGAATTTTGTTAAAGTTGCATAAATAAAGTAACCATTTTTTTTCAAATTGTCGATTTAAAAAAATATACTTTTGATTCTTATAAGTTTCTCTCAATGAAATAGCTGTTGGCGATGTTTGTTTACCTGACACAGGTGTACGCTTGAAAACCCAAACGGCTTTCGAACGGCGCATACGAAAATACATAATCTGAAGATCATTCATATACCATCCTCTGTACTTTAATGCCCCAGAAGATTTTTGGCTCACCTTTTTCTCTCTGCCGCTCGTTAATTATAGCCATTATACAACCATCTTTTTTCTCCTCGCAAAAATGGGCTCAGCGGAAAAATAAGGTTGATATTAAGAAAAAGAATCAACAAAAAAGGTTGGAAATTTACGTACAAGTCTTTCTCCGAGTGGGGAAAGAAAAATACAAATACAATGTCGTCTCTATCAGCACGAAAACTTGATTTGCAAGTTGAGACTAACTCGATTGCAGGACATGTTAAACACCGCGCGACCGGGAATTCAAATGAAATTTCAATGAGAACCGTTTGTTGACTGAAGAGTTTCAGATTGTTCAAAAATCTGTTGTTGATGTACCAATTTTCTCGAACTTCATTTCTGATCCGAAGACAAAATGATTAAAAATAATGTCCAAAGTAATAATAATAAAATTAGACAACAAAAAATTGTTCGCTGCATTCTATAACGGAACTGGCGGCCGCATTTTCAGTGTTTAATTAAGATGAATAATTCGCTCGCGGGACCCCCGCGCGATTGATTTGTCCAGACTAGAACGCTATTACAATAAATAGTTTCAACATTTTGAATTGCATTCCATTCGCGGAGTGCGCTTATTTTATAGGCTGAATATGTAAATTCGTGTGCGGTGCTGGTATATGTATCGGGGCTTGTATTCATAAAACACAGCCCGCTATGCCACGTTAATGATATACACGTACAGTTCGAAATCCGCGATGAAAGATTCCGTACGATGATTTGAATGTTTGAGCGCAACTTAGATCCATGCATTATGAATTCTTCTCCGAGCGATAATCCGCTACCTAATGAAGCTAACTAGTTCAGAACCTGGGACCTTTGCTTTTTATCCTCCACAGCCGTGAATAATACTTTCTTATTTTCTTTATGTAATTGTGCAGTTGACTCTCACCGTGGTCATGATGCCGCGCTGTAAAATTACAGATGAGCCTCTCAATCGTTTGTCCCGGGCAAGATCATCTTTCATTATTATTTGTTCAGTAATTCGATAGAAAGTTTAAACACTATACTTTTCGACCAAAACAATATCAATTTATGATCTCACCTCTCTCAGAATCCCTTTTTTTTATTATTTTATTAATCTTCCTTTTTTAATTGATCTTTAATAAATTTAAATCGGCATTGCAAAATCGAAATTAAACACAAGAAATAACGATAAAAAATAAAATCGTATCAGAAAAGAATAATGAACTGTAAAAAAGAACGTCAGCGCGATGGGACTTGAATTGGGAAAACGATAACGTTTTCACAATTGAATGTACTAATTTCGTGTGAACTTTATAAACCTCATCGTAATTTTGTTGCTTTTTGTGCACTGAAAAACAAATATGGAATCGGTGTTTCTATGTCTTGCATCTCAATGCCAAATCTTTTACGCACCGTTCAACTCCGTTTCAAGCTTTAATTCATCGTAATTACCAACGTAATGGCAACACCTTGTTTGGATCAAAAATGCACCATTTTCAGTTTTGACTCGGGGGAATCAATTTCGGAGGGAAAAACACACCGATTACGTTTGGACGCGATGATCGGTTTCGCACTCGTTGATGCTTGTAATTTTGGGCCGCCCATAAAACTCTTTCACTTTTTAACGATTGGCATTGATACGAAAAGTACATGAAAAAAAAAAGAGAAGAAGAAAATATACAGAGACGCCGTATCATATACATTTTGAGAGGAATATCATGGGAGGAAAGTGGGGCAGGATCGACCCGCCGGGCGAGTGCAGTACATAACATCACGATTTTCTCATCAACTTTTGCAACGCAATATTATCTTCGAGATACTTCGGGCGTAGACACAAATTTGATTTTTTGTATAAACATATATCTTTGAGTATCTGACTCTGATACAAAAGTTATTGTTCTTTGATAGACATTTCACAACTCTTTGAGAAAACAGAATAAAAATCTAACGAAGCACTTACTGTCGCAATCTTTAATTTTTAGTTTTACTGTACTAGGGAACTCCGTTCGCTCCTCTCACTGCGCTCCCTGCGCGTTACGCGCGCCAACCCTGAAAACAGATAGCAAAATCTGTATGCAACATTTTTTATCAATATGATAATACGAGTATATGTGTCATTATGAAGATATTACATCAGGTTGAAAAACAACTTTGCATTTTCGTGTCAATCTTACCTCGGTTGACCCTATATTTGTCATTCTCATGATTTTTTATCACCATCATCATCATAACCGATGAATTCGTCTTTCGATAATGAATGCAACGATATAAATAATAAAAAAAAAATATAACAATGGCAAATTGAAGCTTAATTGGAAATAGCAGCTGCAGCTGCTAATCTGATAAAAAATGTTGAAAAGTGAAATAAAATGAATACATAGAAGTGGAAATTTATGATGAATTTCAATCTACTCATCAAATGAAGTGGTTGCAATTTCATCAAAAGGATATATCCGAGGATATATCAGTAGTTTATTCAGTTTGATCGTCAAAAGTTGAAACACATTAGACCATTTTGGATATTGTAATACAGTTTGTTTAAATCACTTTACTCGTAGAAACCGGATACTTCGTTTGAAGCTTTTGCCGAACTTGCACCACCATATTTCTGGGCGTAATGTTACCACAGCCACAGCTCTATAAACTTTAGTGAAAATTATTTACGCTCGAGAATTATATATAGAGATATGCTGATGTGCAAACGTTCAGAAAACCCTCATCTTTGATACGATAATGTTATATTTACCACTTTTCAAACAATGGTGTTCAATTTTTCAATTTATTAGAAAACAAAAAACATTTGTAACATTTGTTGCAATTTTATTTTTCAGTTCTAGTAGATATTTTTTTTTCTTCTCACGTCGATTTGGAAACGGATGAGATGTCAACAACAAATAGGATATGAGTTCATTTTCCTCAAAACCGCACGGTCATGCGACCAAATAATGAATTCAAGATGTTTGTGGAAATACGAAATGATTAAGTTATTTCAATCGCGTCTCTTGTAATGCCGGCTGATTAAAAGCCACAAAAATTTTGTTTTGTTTTTCAACAGAGCTGATGACTTTTCATAGACGCGCTCACTCGGAGAGCAAGGTGTGATGTAATGATGCTATGACACACAGGTGTTGGTGTGTGCTCGATAGTGCCACAGTTTGTTACATCGAAAAAGATTTCTCTGACACAATGAGAAAGTAAATTCTCTCGCATTAGAAGAATTTCAGAAACCAACTAATTGCGGTTATTTTTAATAACAAAATTTTGTTCCATAACAAATTTAAACAATGTTTAAAATCATTTTTTTTCTATTAAAATAAGTTTGTTAAAATTTTTTAACGAAAAACGTTTTCCAAATGATTTTAAAAAATGAAAAAAAAAGTTTTTCAGCAGTTATTGTACGTAACAATTCTTTTTCCTTGATCTTTTAAAGTGTATAACAATGTATCTCTGATGAACTTCACAGTCCGAATAATTATATAAACACATCCTTGTTTTTACCCTGAACTGTGCTTGGGGACAAAGTTAACAATACAATTTTTTTCTCATCCAGTAAGCCGTCGCTCGTATATCCTCAATTTTATATCTTTTCATAGTTTTTTCTCTCTCTTTACATAATGTTTGAATGAACATCAAGGTATCCTCGCCAATTAATTTATCCACTTATAAAAGTCAAATTTACAAACTTGTAAATTGGGATGGTGAAAAAAAGTTGTCCGTAAGGAAAAGGCATTGTCAGGTTGTTCACGCTCCGACTAAATCAGGGGGGAGAAAAAAAACTTCTTATCCCGTATAATCTCAATCATAACTAAAATGAAAGTTAGCCAGGCGAAGTAAAAAGGAGGAAAAAAACGGCACAATAGAGGAAGCACATCTTCGTTGTCGCGCTGAGCATAAGGTAGTAATAACGTTGGTCGCAAAATCGGGAGATTGGTCGAGCTGAGGCATCTTGGAATGACGAAAAGTGGGGGCGGCGGGCCCAAGACGCGCCGCGGTGGGGGACAAAAAAGGCAAAGTCTCCGCTAGAGGCAACTTGGCGATGCCACGCGAGGCGGCCCGACACGATCCGATCGGGGCCGAACAGATCAGTCTTGAATCGTTACTTGTAGCGTTTCGATCGTTCGCCTCTCTGTCAGCTCGAGATCGTCGCGCTAAGACGAAAGAATCGTCCAGCTGCTACCAAAATGGCCGCGTCCTGAGTGCAAATTAATTTCTTAAAATTGTCGGGTGGTTTGTTTTAGGAATCTAATTTTTTGAATTGTGATGGTGATCCCTTGGAACCTGCTTGGATTATCTTTGTGAACGTATCGGCGCTTCGGGTAACGACTCCCTTAAAAACTCTAAACTTGAAACTTTTGAAAGAAAAAAAAAAAGAAGAAGCAAACATTTCGAAAAAGTCCGCGCGTTTAAACGTTGCGATAATGTTGTTCGAAATAGTTCAAGATGTTATAAAAAGTTATGACATTTTTTTCAAAGTATAACTGTTATAAACTTGTTGAATAACATTAAAGGTTGTAACAAAATTTTTATGTTTCGACTGATGTAAACGTTTTGTATTGAACGAAATATTCTCACTTCGAATAGGAATTATGATTTTTATAGTTTGCAATTAAATTTTAATTGTCAGTTTTTTGCTTCGCGAAATTTACTGCACTCTCACTTTTAGCTCGAATTTTTTCAGTACTGTTGCAGTACCAATAAAATGCACATCAACTTGTGCATTTTATGTTAAACCTTACACCCGTAGATGGAAAAATTAATTACTCATTTTAAAATCAGCGATTACGCTTTGGGAAAATTATTAATTTATTTATTGTAGGTAGCATGTTTACGTAATCGGAGAGGTATATTTTATTCACAAAGATGTAATGTACATTAATATTAAAAAATGATACAATTTTGTTGTTACAAAGAGAAACCCGGAAAAGTCTGCGGAATATATTAACGCGGTTAGTTATTTTGTTTGTTTCAATTGGCATAATTGCATTCCCTGATAACGATTTTATTGCTAACAACGAAACTCGGCCACGATTAATTTTTTCACGTATTTGTTATTTGTTTCCTTTTTTTTTCCTTTACGAGTTTAAATATCACGCGAATAATCAAAATGTTTCGAATCGTTTCAATTTGTAATGTAACTAGGTGTGAAGGAACAAGAATTCCGCGACATTTCATGACTAAACGAATATTTTCCATAAAAAACGTAAAAGTTGGTATTTAATTACACATTTTGAATAATGACGTAACCGAAGGAAAGGTTGCTGAGAGCAGGCATTAGAATTAGTTCAAAATAATTGCCATGAATTAAACATCAACTTCGCATATATTTGGACGTTAAAAAAGGGAGAAGAATTTCTTTTAGGTTTTGCAATCGTTCGGATTTTCTTCAAATTCAAATTAAATATTGTTAGGTGTTTTGATGACGACAAGATGTTTGTTTCGTTCAATGAAAAAGGGTATGAACAATTTAAAGAAACAGAAACTGAAAAAGAATATGTTTCCAGAGCAGAAGGCCGACTCACATAATTTCATGTTTAATTCATTTCCGAGTTGTGCAAATTCTGGAACGAAATTCACTTTCGTTGATATTTTGTATTCCTAGCCGCGGACGAAATAATTGTTTTGTAATCGGCCGGATTGTTGATGCTCCTTCTGTCTGAGCCATTTGCCACCGACATGACTCGGATCTTATTTTTTTTTTCTTTTTTTCGTAACATTTGACACGACTGGTACGTGAATATTCCTCTAGTTAAAACCCAAACTATGGAGCTCCGCAACTGTTCTTGAGAATTTCTCACGAATAACGCGTTTACTTTCGAGATTCGCATTCAATTCTTTCGACGGTTCTGACAGGTTTCTACATTTACGATTGAGATATAAAATTTGCAATCTGGTCGCATCTTAAAAAACTCATGCGTCTGTCAAAAAAATTCAGATCGCCGTTCACGTTTTGATTTGATTTCATTTTTGATTTTAATGGTTGAAAAGTTCAGATATTTAAATTTTCATATTTTTTCTTTGACGGTTTTCTTTTCTCTTTCGATTTGATTAATTTTGCAGCCTTTTTTTTTTATTAGCTTGTTTTGTTATATTTTTTTGATTCAAACTTTACAAATTATAAGTATAAATACTTTTGAACGACGCTGTTTTTTTTTGGAGCGAACCAAATAGATGGAAATCCGGCGAAGCCAAATTAAAGAGGTTGTATCAAGTTCAAAAAAATGCCAGAAAGCTGAAATTTTGCACATTTGTAGAATTCGAAAGTTTTTTTGAGGTTATACATGGTGTCGTATGGCAATTAATGAAATTTTCAAAATTCAATTTCTCAAAAACGGTATTGACAAAGTGAATGAAACTTTCATAAAATATTTATATTATTATGTATACGTTATTGACAAATGTTTAATTTTTCATCTTTCTGGCATTTCTTTAAAATTGTACATGTCTTTTGCCATTCCCAATGAACACTCGCGATACAACCTCCTTAAGGCTCCCATCAAATTTCGCCCGGCGCACTTGCTTGTCAACGTGTCGTCCCGCTGTGCTCCTTTTCTTTGACCAAACTCTTGTAATTCGTGACTCGAGCGTCTCGTTCGTGTGACCTTCTTTCTACGAACTGACGTATCCTTAACCCGCGAAAACTGGAGTCAAATTTTTTTTTTTTTTTTTCAAATATCCTTTTACATCTTGTCTTGACTATTGTTATATATATATATACAAAGCAAACAAAATTACCTCTGAAAAAAATATCTTCAGAGGTGTCATGTTTTTTACTTGTAATTCCAGCCATTGTAAATAAACGAATTCAAGTGACAATAAAATAATTTTTGATCCAAAGAAGGAAAATGTAGAGGAAATTTTTCGTAGTAACTACGAATTTACTACACACTAAATTGTTTGATCCTTGAGAAAAACTGATTCATAGTTTGAACGAAAAAAAAATGTTAAATTTTTAAGATAATGAAAAGAAAAAATAAATTTGACCCGAGGACAATGGTACAGTTGAGCCGATGTGAGACAGGAAACCTAATTTCGCGGGTGAACTGATTTCTTGGCTGTGCACGAGACTTTACGATCGCAACCTGCCGGGCCTTGAGAGAAGAACCGACAGATTCATCTTCAGTACATTTTTTCGGGGCCACACAAGTGCGTGCGGCGACCGAAGTATATAATCTTGTTTTAAAAAATGTACCCCGTCAGAGATTATACACACAGTTGCGTATACCTCTAACACAACACCTCGCGTCACTATCGTCAACTATCTTTTTTCCCATTCAAGTTCCTGAAGCGTGCATGAATTTCAATAAGAGCAACACCGTTCCATATTGCGGAACTTTCTTCATCGGCTACAAAAACTGCATTTAATCACGCATCGTTGCTTTGAATGCATCGCCCGATATCAACGGCGTTTCGATCTTTTTGCCCCGCATTATATGGACAAGCATAATCGGTTCGAAATTTTTGCTTCCACGTTCAATTTTCATGTGCTCCAATTTTCGGGACAAGATGGATCGTTCATAATTATGGTCTCACCTAACTGTTTATAATAACAAAACCATTACGACAAAATTTATAAATAAAATAGATAAATTTTTTTTTTTTCAATTTTTAACACGAAGCCGTATCGATCTGCTAAAAATCTGTTTTAAAATAATAAATATGAATAATAAATGAATCATAAATGAACAAAAAAATATTTGAACTAAATGAAATTTAGTCCATAAAAAATTGAAATAACATACAAAGTGTGTAGCATTTCCTTTTTTTTTCGACCCGTATATATAATTTACTTACATTTATGTATAATTTAAAATTGAATGAATTCATAAGATGCGTGGTCAACAAAACCAACACACGAACAAAAGTTAATTACACCTTTATGCATAAAATATATTAGTTTTATGCGTAAGTAATGAATATTGTTTAGTGCAACATGATTCCTATTATTTATCCTAAGTGCGTTCACCTGAACTGAAAAAGTGTACATTGTGCCACGTTCATTATTGCCATAAATTTTGCCAACCTTTACGTAAAGCGTCTACCTAGAAATTGTTCGGGACAAATATAATAACGATTTGTAATTCAGTGCAGGCATTACTTTTGCACTTGATTGCAAAATAAACAACACAAATTTGATTAAATTATTTCAAACTTTCAAATCAAACAAACTGAATTATCACCTTTTGTATCTTTTTTTTTTTATTTTTTACCATAATTCTTTTGGTATTAATTTTTTACTTGATTCAACTAAATATTGAAATATATGCGGGAAAAAATACATTTTCGAAAAACATTTTCATTCAAAATAAACTGTATTGAAAAATTGTGACGTTTGCTTGGATTATGCAAGTACGCAAAATCGTTATGCAAGTTGAAAAAAGAGGAACGGGGGGGGGGGGGGGATTTATCCCGGAGCATTTTGTTGCGTTAGTTGCGATAACTGCGTTTGAGCTGGAATTCGCGTCCTTGGGTTTGGCATCCTTGGCATCCAGGCAAGCCTACGCGCGAAACGCCGACAATCGCGAAAGTCGACGTATCATCGGAGCTGCGCACTTTGCTTCGCAGGAAAGCACCGGTGGTCTGGGCGATCGCCGACCGCACAATCGCTATTCAGAGGAATTCCTTCCAGTTTCCTTTCCCCAATCATGTGACGAAGGGTCGTTAGCTCAACGAACACAAAACAGTTTTCGTTTGCGTTTTTTGTTTCTTTTTTGGTTCCAATCAATTTTTCCTTTATACTTATCCGCATGTTCTACTCGTCAGGTGAAAATATACTGCATATATAAAACATATATAACTGCACATATCCGTCATATTTTCTTGTTGCTCTGGGTGAATGTAATATCTGTAACATATATTTTCTATATAGCTGATTTGTTACATATATACTGGTTTATTATCCAGTCGATAAATCTGACATGATCAAATTCAATCGGTACGATTATTTGTCTGTTCTCTTTGGAGGTTCATCTTGGCGCAGATCATCTTTGAGCAGAAGGGCATTGTGCACTTTAGCCACGGCTCACTTTTTATGCCCACCTGTGATTCTCGATGCAAAAGTCATGGAATGTCAGGCTTATCTATCTCACGCTCCCGGCGTTCTTCTCACATTTAGTGACATTTTTCTGCGACTCCCTTACGAGACCATTTTCTTTCCACACGTTGCTTCCAATGTTACTGCTAACTGCGGATCCAATAGGAGTTACCTAAGAATGCGAGCCATCGCGAAAAACATACCCGTTTTCACCACTTAACCGGTACTGTTTTCGTTTCCTTACACCACCGACACAATCGACATATAGGTTACTTTTTTGTTTACACCTATTTTTTGTTCTTTCTAAATACAAAAAAATTACATTTCAAAAGAGGAATTGAAAAAATTCTACGTTCAAACGAAGAATGGAACATGGACTAAAAATGTCTTTTTTTTTTTTTATTTTAAAATGAACTAAAAAGTGATGGAATTTTTTTTTTTGATTATGCATTTTATGTTGTTTTAGCTTTTGTTTGACGTTGGCTCCAAAAGTCAGCTTAATATCCCATTGACAAGAGATTGAAATAACTATTTGCTCGATTTCATTAAATGTGGACCGAAATTTGTTCCCCTCGATGATGTGTACAAAGCGGATGTTGCAGTCAAAGATGGCATTCATTAACCAACGAGCCGTTTCGTTCTTGTGACGAAATTGAACGCGTTTGAATGAATTGTGATAATTGGACGAGCCAGCGGTTACATAATTAATCGTAAACGTCGGCATAATGTCACTTTCATCGGCTAAATTGCGCGTGACAAGTTTATACGAAAATCATGTTTCCAACAAACGAAAAGCCCCCCATAAAAGTTGCATCCAACCATTGAATGCGCTCATTCAGCGTAAAATTGTTCGAAAATTGAGGTCCCAGCGTTATGACTTATGAGACCGAATTGTTCGTTCCCATTACGTTCGATGAAAACTCGTGATGTTTGGTATTATCCGATTGCTAGAGAGGTTTATTAACATATTGTTGCAATCAATTTGTTTTGCATTGTCTAACTCTAATATCAATTTGATGATATCTCAAAGCATTTTCTTTTTCAAAATCAAAAAAATATAATAAACATTTTTTGTTTTGTTTCTCGTTCTTATAAAAAACAATATTAATGTCTACCTCCTTATCTGATGACGTTTTAATAAATGACAACTATTATAACAAAATTTTTGTCTGAAAATAAAACTAACGAAAATTCATTTGTTTAATGTTTCAATTTTTATTTTTGCGTAACTTAATTAACGATTATACAAATAATGATTACATTAATTATTTTTTGTTTGCAAATGTTGTTACTGATGAAAGCAACTTTGGTTATTTTAGGTCCAAGCCTGATGCAGCGAGCTGGAGTTGATGTTACGAGTGCGCGCGACTGTCAGCCGAAGAGTTTTTGACTGTAGTTTAGAATAGCCTTGAAAAGGGAAGATGAGTGAAAAAAAGTTGTTACGCGTTTTGCATTTGTTGGTGCTGATTTGTGCATTACGATGGGAGACGACGCAGGCACACGTTGCCCTTACTTTTCCACCGGCACGAAAGTACGACCTGGATTTTTTAGACAACTCCAGGACTCCCGGACCGTGCGGCATGCCAAAAGGTATAAAACAAATTAGAAATCACTGATTTTTTTGTGTTTCTGTTTCAATTAAATAAATGCAATAAATGAATCCGAGTTTTAGTATCGCGAAACTTTTTAGTCTGTTGATAATGAAAATTTTACAACGGATAGAAAACTCGAGATACTTTTAACAACACAATAAAATAATAATCAAAATTATTATTTGTTCCAAAGAAAAGGCTCCCGGAGCATTATAACTTCTTCGTATTTTTTATATAGATTTGATTACAATGGAAGTTCGGATAAGAAAATAACGATGGAAAATATTCAATTCAATATTTTACTAGACGAATCGTAATTATGATCCGTGTGGTACAGATTTTTGCCGATACTGGTCGTCTAATGAAGTGGGATAGGCCTGGCAAATAAATTGTGTTAATTACGAAAGCTCCCTGGCTTTTCCTCTCCCAGATAAATGTCATTAAACTCTCGCGGCGTCGCGCAAATCAACGCGCCTCTGATTTTTATCTCGTTAATGTTTTGTAATCTAATTAATTGTCGCCGATAATTCAATAGCTCGGGCGTAAAGCTCATTTTCGCGCTTGTGCTTTAACCAAGGACAAATACACAATTTTCCAGTCTTAAATTGTGTGACCGTTTGAACCAGATGAGATATTTTTTTTTATCGTACAGTTATTTTTTTATTATTAACTAGTAAGAAATTAATAGCCATGCTAGAACGGTTTTCGAGGTTATTATATATATAAAATACTTGCCATAAGTGGCACACTTTGTGTTCCCTTCAAATAATGCCAGCATTCCGTAACCAGTTCAAACGTTAAGTTCTTAAGCAAAGTTTCCGAAGTAAACCACTGGAAAAGTATAGTCAAATGTTATTATTTAGCTAATTGCACAGTCAGACAAAATGCCCGGAACGGTGCATTAAAGTTCAGTCTTAGTTTTTTTTTCTGTCTCTTACTTTTGTTCTTTCTTATTTTTCTTTTTCAACAAATCTTTAATTTCGCTATTGCATCCTCTTGTATTCAATTTATCATATATTATATACTTGTATTTTACATTTTTTTTAATTTTTATTGTGAACTTAAAGTTTTGTTACTTTTTTATACATATTTTGGGTTTTTGGAGTTTGCATCAAAGTTCAACTTTGTCTTTTATGAAACAAACATTTTTCAGTTATACATTTTTTAAACGTTCGTAATCCACTATAAATGACGGCGAGACACTTTCTTATTGTAAACCAGTTTTTATTTTGAATTCCAACCCGGGAGAGAAAAATTGCTCTCATAACGAACACCAATTATGCAATTAAGCCGGTTAGTTTTCCGAGATGGCAGAAAACAGATCAAACATATTTTCATATAATCAATTTTTGCAAGAAAATTTTTGTTTCGCTAGTTTTTTTCGAACGGTTGTGACCTGAAACGCGTTATCTGTAAAGCGATGACTTATTTACACGTTCACTTTTGAACTTAATTATTTCAGACCGTACTAATATAAAAGTGTTAACGAAAGCGAGGCCATCCTGTGGCCTTAACATAATTGTCTCATCAGGTCATTTTTTTTCTCGTAAATCAATTTTACGCCTTAGGGATTAATTTATAATTCATTTTATTTGTTGAAGAAAAAAAAATGATAAACTCGTTCCTTCAATCAACAGTTGAATTAAAACTGTCATGATGTTTTTTGAATTCAGTAACGCACTGACTTTTCTTTGATTTTTTGTTCAATTTTCTTTTGTAAGAAACCATTAGAGTGAAAAGTTCTCACCAGTCGAAAATTGAATCTCAGTTTTGGTTTTTGAAATCACTTACGTAATACTGTTTTTCTTTAAGGTTGATTGAAGCGTACGTTTGATCATTACTGTACGCTCCGTAAATAGTTTTGCATTGTGGTGAATGAATATAATGATTCATTATAAATATATGCGTGGCGATTGAATGGATAAATTACCTAACGCCGACAAGTTACGAGTCACTCAGCTCGATCGGATCAATTGAATGAAAGTGACCGAACGGATTTATCATTTTTGGTTCTCTCTGTCTCCTCTTTTTTTCTTCCTCTTTTAATTTCATTTCACTGGCACAATATGTTTTCAGCATGTAAATTGGGAAACGTGTTTTGTGTCGATTTTTTTATTTTATGACGACATTCAATTTTTCGTTCGCCGTGCTCAATGGCTTGAAAAATTTTCTCTTCTAATATCGATCCTAACCGAAGTTACGTCTCGTTTATTAGAAAACAATCTCGGTGAAAAATTCAAAGAAAGTGTGGAAAGTGAAAAAATATCATTCGCCAATGTTTGTTAAGTAGGATGGAGCTATTGAAAATAAAATGTTGAGAAGTGCATTGTTATTTAAGCTTGTTACTTTTTTTTTTCATTCCTTTGTGGGTTTGCTGAAATGAAAGGTTTGCGATGGAAATAATTCCAAAATGCTTCTCTATCTGAGTTGTACTCAAAATTCCTATGCGGTGAAGAAAAATTGCATTGTTACAGAAAAATGTTGGAAAATAATTATAACGTTCGTGTGAGATGAAAGAATGCAATATTTATCAGCGCAACGAGTTTGGTTTGATTGCACGTTACGTTAACGTTAGATAAATTGAGTGATCCTTTCGATTCGTCGACGCGGAATTGAAAAATCCCAACCAATAGATATTTCTTCGTGCGTTTATGTTATTTTGATATTAGCATAACAGTTATGTTTCATTGATCCCAATTCGATCTACCAGGGAACGGGAATTTAAAATTTAAATTTCGTAATGAGCTAATACTCTCCGGACGCCGAAGACATTGAGGAACATTCTTCAACGTTATTTATATCCCGGCTTGAACTCATACGAAAATAAATAATTGACCAAATTTTTCAACGTTTGTTTTAACTTTTTTTTCATACAAAATGTTAATATAAAGTTGAGACATAAAACAAAAAAAAAAAAAAAAAAAAAAAATAGTTAGGAAAAAAATCTGACGTTGCGCTTATGAATAATTCATGTTACGGTTGTAGTGCCTTTAGTGGAAAGATACACTCTAACTCTAAGTCTAAAATATTTTATATGTAACAAGCAGGTGTCATATATGGTCCAATCGTACGAAATCATCTTGCACCATTGTTACTTCATGTTTTTTTTATTAAAAGTCCTAAATGACATTTTAGTTTCCATAATTTTACAATCTATAACTTTCTGATATACGTTTTCGTTATAAAAAAGAAATACTAATAAAGTTTCTTAACCTTATTTCAAAATTATATTTTTTTAGTTGATCCCGCTGTTTTCTCGGAAGCTGTTCGACCAATGTACATTAACTCAAGTTTTTTTGTTTAGAAATGTTGTCTCTTAAAACATTATTATATTATTTAATATTTTCCCCCCATTTTAGTGTACGTTTTATTGATTTTTTTTTCTTCTAAAAAATTACACTTTTTCAGTTAAAATGCTTTTAGTTAAAAAATTTAACTAAAAACTTCAACGAAATCTAATAATTGTAAACCAAATTCTACGTTACAATATAGCTTTTTATATCAAGAACTACAACGAAATGGCGACATGAACCAGAAATCAAAAATTTTTGTCGAAAAGTTTTCGATTTTTTTTCCTTTGTAACGGCGTAACAAACAAAAAATTTTACATTATTTTTATTATTCTAACTCTGAAATCTTGACAACCGTAAATCAGATCCAATATAACAGACGGAATATTAAATGTGTAATCACTCGTTAACTTTGACAAGATTTTTTGTTCTCTAAACTTTATTTTCTTACACATACATATAGATGATTCAGTATTAAAGTGAACTAAAGAGTATACCGAAATCCCATGGAATTTACTTTATTGTTGAGTAAATCACAAAACAATAAATAAATCTAGCAATTGGGTGAAATCAATTAAAACTCGATTATTATATAATTAACAATTAATTAAAACTGCAGTCTAAAGTTGGAATATTCAGCCCGTCAGTTTTGAATCTAGACTCGTTTTATCGACATTATAACGCAGTCAAAAATAAATATTTTGCATATATGTGTAGCTTATATATGCACTAATTATGTTGCTATATATGCCACGTTCATGCGATAATTTATATTACCTCGAACGTACGACCTACAACACCAAACCTGACTTACTTAACCCACTAGGCCGTACAACCACACTAATTATTTATGTTGCATATATGTCATATAAGTGTTTATACAATTGCATACATATTATGTATACGAAAGGATATTTATTAAATTAAAATGGTATTTTATAGTTAGATTTTTGTTTACAACAAAAATACGTTATGAAAAATAAAATGATAAAAAAATTGAATTTAATCTGCTCAGAATGAGTTATGCCAGAGACATGAAATTGAAGTTAAAATGCGAAGGAGGGCATAGAAGAGCAATAATTACAAAAATGGTTCCGGAGTTGCAAAGCGATTCGTTGGCATGAAACGTTGCAGCGAAGAGCGACGCGTGATTGTGTTCAATCGGATGTTGAGGAAGCCACAAAAGTGATTATAAGAGCAAACTTTGGGCACTCATAAATCTGTTTGCTTTTGGGGCGCGCGGGAACGTGCGAAATATGCAAAAACGATTCAGGTCAGTTGGGTCGTTTTTCAATGCGAAGAGGGATATTCGAAAAGTAAATTCCATTAATTAAGCGGGCGTTTATTAAAAATATAGTCCGTCACGGAAATGAAGAGAGCGTTTGGACGGACAGTTTTTGGCGACAAGTTTACGGTTCCCATCAAGCCATATTGTAGGTACACACTGTTCCGACCGAGTGCAAATTCGACAAGTTTTGTGCGCCGCACATCAGGCGTCAGTCGCCGCTTGGCCTGAAGTTCAGATACAAACAATCTCTGGCTGGGAAAACGGCATTAAAACGAAGGCGTGAGTGAGGTCTGCGCATACAGACAACTTCGATCCCACAAAGACTTTCACCGCTCACATCTTGCGCGCGTTGCTCTTACAATGTTGACAGTCATTACTTAGGGCCTCAAATCCAACTTCCACTCTAATTTTTTTTATATTAAATTCAACTGATAAATAAATTCAAGATAAATTCAAACATTTTTTATACGCAGCTTTAACAACACACTATCTTGAAGTAAGACACCTGATGTCTTAAATCAAGAATGAGCATGTTGAATTGAGAAATCTCATGACTCGAAGATATATATTTCAATAACGACTGAAACGCGTGTACGAAAATGTTGTCTAATGCATACCTTGATGGCTATAGGGATATTTTTTTTTCTTTTCGTTAGACGCGGATATCTTTTTGTGCGCGGAGCTAAACTCGCTTTTTCCCAGAGCGAGAGCTTTTGCGAATATAAAACGCGTGTTGTTGAGAATATTAAAAGTCTTACTTCTGGTCTCGCGGAGAAGGGAAATAAAAGTTTATTACCCTCTCTGAAAGCGAGATTCGTGGAATCGGTGTGGGAAAACGCCGAGCGCTCGGTACAAATCGCGCTCGATTAGTGTGTTTTCCGACTAGACAAACCCGCCGGCCTAATTCGACTGATTGGCATCGTGACAATGTTCCGGCGTCGTTATAGCTGGTGCGCGCATCTCGCGCGCAAAAGAAATTTTTAAATTGGCTTCCGAACTTTTGCGCAACCGATATTAGAAAGCGCAATTTTAAAAGTGAGATTGAAAAAGGACGGGTGCGCAGTCACCGCGCGTAACAACAGTGCGTTGTTCTTATATTGATTTATAAATCGTGTTATATTTACGAGCCGATCTCGGGTGTCATCCGTAAAACAAGCGGCAGATAAATATTCCTCGCCAACTAAACAATGACACGCTCGCGCAAGAGTTCACAATTAAAATGATCGCGCGTCTCGGTGGCAAAATTTTCTGCCGCGAAATATCATGAATCATGCGCCGCTTTTGTAATTTGCACACTTATTTCGCCGTCACTCCCGCTAATTTAATCAATAACAATTGTTGCTACGCGGCTTTCATTAATCCCATCGAAGACCGTTCATCACGCGAGAGATGAGGTGCAGTCGTCAGGGCATTTGCACCTTTTCTTGTTAGCCGATCGCGGGTCCTCCGCCACGTAACAATTTCCAACCTACTCGTTCCCCCCATTAACGCACTCCTCGCCAAGTAGCTCGTGCTCGCATTATTTTTGCTGCCTCTTTTTTTTTCATTTCTCTTTCTCTCTCTCTCTTTTTATTTTTTCAGCATACTCGCACAGAATTTATATTAGCGCCCCGGCCACATTTTAATACCGCGCGCAAAGCAAATAGAAGCAAAGAGCTCTATTTGCACCGCGACTCTCACAACAATGAGTTTCGAATTTACATAAACAAATTCTTTTCACTTCGATTACACACGCCAAAAATTAGTTTTAGCAAGCAACAAGCGCCGGACTGTTGATTTTTCTTTCGGGGGATGTTTATGCTTTGCGTTCAATTGACTTTTTTATATTTTTTTTTTTTTTTGTTTCATTAACAATTTTTGTTGCCGGAACAAAAAGAAAAGGGAGTAAAGAAATTAAGAGGGTTTTGAATGCTCGAGAGCGTTAGTGACTGCACAAGAGGTGGTTGTTGGTTTAATTGAGTCGCGGCGGTATTAATCAATTTTTTGCTTGTTTGTTTTCATAATTAGAATCCAATTTATGAGTGTAATATTCAAAACTGAGTCTCAATTACGCAACTTATCGAGAAAAAGAAACCATCTGAGAAACAAGTTTTTCAGGAATCGTTTGTTCAATTATATCAATCAATATTAATAATGAGAAACGATGAATAAATGTTTGGCTAAATTTTTCATTTTGCTTCTGGGAAAGCAATTTCAATTAATTTTTGTTTGTCTGGCGATTGTTATTATTCGGAAAGGGGAAGGGAATTTTCGTTTAACTAATATTCGTCACGACGAAAGGATGAAAAGTAATAATTAATTAAAAATAATAATAACGTTCCTTCTTATACATTTTTTCTTAATCACCGCGTGGAACTTGCGTAATGAACATC
The DNA here is from genome assembly GCA_030522925.1 of Trissolcus japonicus. Taxonomy (NCBI): domain Eukaryota; kingdom Metazoa; phylum Arthropoda; class Insecta; order Hymenoptera; family Scelionidae; genus Trissolcus; species Trissolcus japonicus. The sequence continues at coordinate 14,053 of JAPYZS010001230.1, read as the reverse complement.
AATTAAATTACGGAAAGATAATTAGGCCTGGGGATTATATAAAAAGTGCATTGTGTTGTTCAGCTCTGATGAGAAACGCAGGTAATTGATCGAGCCAAATGGGTGTTACTGGTACGCTGATACGCAGAGGCTTATCAATTTATCTGACGGTACAATTTCGCAGCTGCAATTGAATGCGAGGATGGCTCTTATTAGATAAATGTGTTCGCATGCGTTAAGAAATATAAGTCGCGTTATTCGCCGGACAAAAAATCGCGCGAGCAAAAAAGAAAAAGATGCATCACTCTGTGGGAGAAAAACGAGGTGACAAAATATATTAACGCTGCGGTAATCCCTGCCGTAATGTCATTTTGATGCCTGATGATCGCATCAGCGGAACGATGTAAAAAAAAAGAAATAAAAATTGTATCGCCGCCGATAAATGGCCGCGCGTATACTTTCGCGAGTAGGATATAATTTGCTTATAACGAAAATTTTACTTTCAACCGGCGGAGTTCTCTTCCGCGCGATCATTAAAATGCGCATCGTGCAAGTTTATCGCGTTTCATGAAAATGCATATTATAATTGAATGATGGCCGCCAGTGACGAAGACCGTTCATCAAAAAATCTGCTAAAATAATTATACGTGGACGAATTTTCAGTTTCAACTCTCTCTCAGAATCCCTCGAAAAAGTATTGAAATAATTTACAAAACGAGTTTCATTTATTTTCACATTTTTCGTTCAAGCTCTAAATTTTGACCAACTGACTTTTGTGCTTACACTTTTATTGTTCATTATTAAAACCATACAAACTGTTTATCTCATTTTTACATTTCTGATTCACTTCGTAGAAAATGTTTTTATTATGAAAATTTTTTAATCGCAATTCAACTCGCGATTTAATTTTTTTTTTTTGGTTTTTGACTTTTTTCCCTAGTTAGCATTCGTACACAGTCGCGCAAAGGAATTTATCATGAAGTTTTTGCAATTGTGTAATTCATTTATTCGATTGGAGTTGATGTTTTGATGATCACGAGCTCTGTCATTTATTTCATTACGACTAGTTATTACGAAAGTCACACACTTGCAATTCAATCGAGGTGCTGATTCTGATGAGCGTACCGTTCACAAATGTATCATAATTACAATAACGCAATGACAAAAAAAAACAACATTGAATGTGAATATGGAGTAAAAACAAAAAATGATTTTCGGGAATTCCAATGAGAGATGAAACCAACACCTGGTGTAGGACTTTGGTATTTACACGCATAGCTTCCGTATCGTTCGTTTTATATCGGAAAACTGAATTGAGATCTAGTATAAGGCCGGAGGCAGAAAGTGGAAAGAAGCGTCGAACGGAACAGCAATCGTCTCTTAGCTTTCAATGGCTACATCAACTTCCGGATTACGTTATCAAAAGTCTCGTGATTACGTTGATTAATCCATTAAATTTACAAAACAGGAAAGGAAAACGACCAAAAATATCAAATTTTTATTCCGTTGTGCAATGTAAAAACAAATGTTTTAAATGAACACATTTTAAAAACGTTTTAGAAACTATGGAAAATATTAATTCAAAAACACCAAAAAAATGATATCTTTTGTATAACAATGTTCAAGTGTCTTGCTTATGTAAAAAAATGTACTGCACTTTACTTTTATCTTAATCATTTATTTAATTTGATGCAATTGTCCATATTCATCCCTTCTTCTAATGAAGAAAAAAGATCCATCAAATCGTGACTGTTTTGTGATTTTTATTTCACCGACGAAAAGTTTTGCGTTGGAAACTTTGATCTATAGATATGATTTTCACATTCAGACAAAAGATAGCGTGCAGAACATTATCCTGAAATCGAAAGTTGGATGATAATGCTTCCCTTTTGTTTTCATGACTCGGTATGACGAAATGCATTTATTAACCTGAAACCGTAGCGAGTGAATTATGCAGAATCCGAAAAAGTTTTATAATTATGAACGATTCCGCGAGATGCTGTTCAAGAAAATTTGAATTTTAGACATGAAATTAATTTGCTTTTGACTACGATGCAGCGGTTTTTGTCATTTACATCAAACTCTCTGATTGTGCATTGTGCCGTGGTGCACTTTTTTTTCCCCAAAAACGTTTTGTATTAAGTAAGCTCATTGTCACAATTTAAAAACGTATATTCAGAAATGATGTTATAAGTTAAATAGATTAAAGAAATGTTGTTTCATTTCAGAGAAAAAAAAAATTATTTTAAGTTGTGATTTTTTATATTGCAGGTACGTATAACCCTTTAAACGTTCGTTTTTAGTGTCAACAAAATTAATAAATTAAATTATACATCCAATGTTTGTGTTTGTCACAACAGTAAAAAATTTGGCCATTTGCATAAAAACAGTCAATGATGGTGTAGATAGTCTCATCATCGCATTTTTAATTCCACCACATGCAGCGATTGAAATTGAAATATTATACTTTAAAATTTCATCTGGAAAAAAACGACCAAAAAACGGTCTCCGAAATAATTGGTTTGTCCTTGACTCAATTCACGTGATGGGGGAAAAAAAAAAGAAACGAAAAAAGTAAAAGAAAAAAGTCTACGAGAGTATCAGCAAAGCGATTTTAAACTCGATAATTTATCAGCGCGTACAAGTGTACTTATTATTCGGTTTCCAACATAAATCAGTATAATGCGGACATTCGAAAAACCACTTTTTAACCAACAAGACATAAGTAGCTGTAACAAATGCCCTCTCGCAGTACATAATGGCGTAGGAAACAAACCGAATTCAGTTGGAATTCCACTGTAACAAACATTCGACCAGTTGGTATAATTTCAAATATAGCTTCAGTGGCGATCGATTATTCAACTTTTATTTAAATGAAAAAAAAACATGAAAATGATTGACAATTATTTTGCATATGAAATTGCTAATAAAAATTATACCCGATAAAAAAAACGGTCCGAATTAATTTTAAATGAAATTTAGATGAAATTAGTAGAAAAAGATTTCGCCTCTTTTCTGGGTGAAATTTTTCCCAGGCCGTTTATTAATGTCTGTAAATCTTTTTTTTGCTTAAGATGAGAAGAATTCGTACGTATTGTATATAAGTGTTTAATTCATACTTTCTTTTTAGGTGACATCAAGACCTCATTCTTGTCTGGAAGTAGTTTCAATGTGACGTGGCATTTAGCGTATCCGCATAGAGTGAGTAAAAACAGTTTTCAGTTATGTTCCACATCATGTTTCATTGCGTCTGTTCAGGGTGATACTCCTTCTTTTTTTTTCCTTTGTAACAACCATTGCACAAATTCTTTTAAAGCTCAAAATTTGACGCTCGAGCGTGAATAGAAAACATGGCGCCGTGACAGATGGGAGAAAATTCGTTGAGCAACTGTTTATCATGAATAATGCGTTTGTCGTGTCCTACATTGATTGTGCAATTCGCATCATTTTTATTATCATGCAAAATTGGTTCTTCGAGTTTTGCAACACAAACGAAATTTGTTCGTTTAGCATTAATCAAAGGACGCCACTTTGCATGGTAACAACTATTATAAAACCAACTTTCAAAGTATATACAAAATATTAGTTACGCATTAAACAAATATCGAATAAAATTCTAATTGAGAACTCTAATTAAGAATATTCGACAAAGTTCCATTCCGTTGGAAAAATAATTGGGTATATGGCGAAAATACAAATATATATAACTGATGCAAATTGCGCGTTTTTCGATAATAAAAATATCGAAACAGTTTTGATTTTTCATGCAAATCGAAACTCTCCGGGATTTCGAATCATTCCGAATCCAATAAGTTATAAGTTGTGAAAGCACCTTAATAATACTATTACAGCAATACGAAACGCTGAGATGGAAAATTTTTTTAATCAGAGTTATATTGCAACGCGAGTCGACTGCCACCGCGGCCTCTCTCGACTCTGATATGAAAATTAATTTCGTCGAGCGTGAGAAAATGTATCGTCTTCGCATTGGATGTTATATGTCATGCTTTTTTCTCCCCCATAACGATAAGCACAAAACAAATAAAAAATGTTCGACGACAAAACATTGAGCGGCCCCCGCAATTTGCTCTTTTGTTTTATTTTTGGTGCAAACTTATTTCTTCTCATAATTATCGATACGTTAGTGTGATGGTAATTGACGCTCGAGTTTTGTCACGCCTTTTTTTACAACTAATTACCCGAAGGAAAAGAGAGCGCTAGTTCCATCTTCGGATAGGAGTGTTTAAATTTGTATGAACTTCTCATAAGAGGATGTACTCTTTTCTCTCCATCTTCAGGACGCAACTTTTAAAAACAGTCTAATGGCAGCGGCCGTTTTTTCAATCTCCCAATAAACAATCAACTTTTCGTTGTCTCCGTTGAAAAATGCCATTTTAATAATAAATTTTCCAGTGGATAAAAAAGTCCGGAACTTGCAAATTGACACTGTAATATCTTTACAGGCGAGCTATTTTCGTTTGCCGATGAATATTTCCTTTTACCCTTCCGTTTGTAAATAGGTTTTGAAAAAAGTCCGACAAACAAACATTGACAACTTAAAGGCAAAAGACAAACACACGTATCGACAGAGCAGCAGTTTTATTTAACATTCACAGTGGGAGCTGCCACTTTTTTATTCCATCATAAAAAAATTAAAAAAAAAAAAAAGACAGTTGTTTCTTCACCAAAGCAGGGAGTTTCTTAGTCGGTCGTAATAATTATGAATGAGCAATTACCAAAGAGTCATGAGCTCATTTTCATCTCTGTTACGCACGCAAAGTTATATAATTGACGTGAAAATGGAACTATTATAAAGATAGTGTGGCATTGTGATCGGTGTCCGGCGAGTGCCGATGACTCCTTGCCTATTATAATAATAATACGTAGGTGCATCTACCCGGCCATGCTTCCATGGATGGAAACCGAGAGTCGAGAGTAGGTGTTGCATTCTACGCTCGGCTACTTGTCTCGTAGATTGTGTCGGAACGTCAGGGCCGGATCAACTTTTTGGTCGTAACATTTTTTGTTTCACTTTTTTTAAAATGTTTTTTGTTGTTAGCCTGAATTCTCTGGGTCGCAGCATTCCGAGCTCGTCTGACAGCCGAAAATTGAATTCGAGCTGACATCAAACAAAAATTGACGTTGATTCAAATTTTATATGACAAATGCAGCTGGAATTTCTAATAAGATAGGAACAATAGCGAGATAATGGAGAAACGACCACGGTGACTAGGGAAAAGACAGAGGGAGACGGCAACTGTGTTATGAATTATTCAGCGTTGTTAAAATAACGTGCTAAAATGTACCATTTATGTACGGGAATTGTTGTTTCGATTACGCTCTTTCCTGTGAATTGATATTTATAGTCCTCCCGCAGTTCCAGGTACAGCGCTCGTCGGGCAAACAAACGTTTTCGCACAGTTGCCTCTTTTTGGTCTGCGTTACACAGAATGTTTTTTAATTGCAAAGAAGATGGTTCAAAAAAAGACAAAGATAAAAAAGAAAGTCTTTAAAACAATAATAACTGTGGCTGCGAGGAAAAAGCAGTTAAGTGTGTATGTAAATCTTGTACCACTTAACTGGTTACTCGTCTCACAGCCATAGATATAACATAACATCATCAGAATTGAAAAATTATTTGGATTAATAACGAGACGGTGGAGGGGCTGACAAAAATATGAAGTCATAAATTTTGTAGCAGAAAAATGGCACTTCGGAAAGGAGTGAAAAATCTTGGGGGATAATAATTCGTAGGATGAGAATATCATCGGGTAAAAAGTGTCAGCGCAAGGTGTGTGCTTGAAATTATCATACGTGACAGTGCAAGAGCGTGACGAATGTGCCGGAGCTTTTTAAAATGTCAGAAAAGGAAATTCGAGCGTGGTGGGGAAATCGAAACGGTGAGGCCCTTATTATGCTAATGTACAGCCCTGCGCAGAGGAAGACCTACGCCTGCACTTTAAATTATGCACGCCAAAAGGAAGACATCGGCATTTAGCGGGAGGAGCTACGTGTGCGCGTGGATTTCGCACCTACGCGAAAGCTGTCAATTTCGAAATCATTTCTCAACTTTTGTCGCTCATCGAAACACGTGTCCTCTCTCATATTCAAATAAACTGAGCGCTAGAAAACAGACAAACGTTTATGTAACACTAGAAAAGTTTATGCAAATTGGACGACGCGCCAGAGAATTGCGCGACGAAAATTTTTGTTTGAACTTCACTTGAAACCTTTTTCCGACGTCTTTTCTCTTTGTTCATTGTCGCGGACAATGTTTTTTTCTTATTATACAAATGTCCCAACTTTTTCTTTCTTTTTTTTTTTTTTTTTCGTTTCTTTTCGGATCGATACAAACGATTTTTGCTCCTATTGTTCTCACTCCGGCGTAATGTAAGACCATATTTCTCACCGGGTTGAAAATATTCATGTGTAAAGACACGCGGATCGCGCTGGTTAGAAATTCCAGCGGCGACAAATCCATCGCAAAGGTCGACGAGCGCGCCCGACGTCTTCGGTTTTCTGCCGACACGTTCTCCAATCCTCGCCTCGTTTGTTCGCGGTTACGCTGCTTTTTTTTCGTGCTTTCGATTCAGTTTGAAAACGTATCCTGATGGTAATTTATCTTAATGCCCGCTCTGCAAAAATGTTTTCCTCGCATGATAAAACCATTTTAGAAACGGTATACTCTATCCAGATAATTATTTCGTGAGAGCATTATCAATTATTTTAATACGATCGTTTCTTTATAAAAAAGTTCATCCATCGAAATAATGTTAAATCCATTATATAAATCATTCATCTATTTTTTATTCAAAGAACAAATAAATAACCTACAAAACAAAACTAAAAAGAGTGTAAAATGAAAAAATACATAACTGCTTTTTTGTTTATGAAATTCATAAACAAGAACAGATGGAAGAACATTTTTTATACCATAAACAATTCCTGTTTAATTATAGTTTCTATTTGGTTTTGAACAAATAAAATTTTCTCCTATTACGTGCGACAAAAAAGGAAATAAATAATATTCGTGATAATATTCAAGTTCGTAAACACCGAAAACTGTGGCGCTTTGAATAAAACAGAACGCATCGATGAATTGTATGTGCAAAGAAAATATCTGCAGGCGATCCGGGTGTAATAGCATTAATAACGCACCTGGTGCGCTGATGAAAAATGCATCGATTGGGCTGGAGCGCGCGACTTATGATTCAACGATCATTGGGTGCAATTAGCTCCTTAATTGAATTCGCATGTGTCAATCGTGTGTCTGAAAAAAAAAAAAAAAAATTATCCACCGCAGGGCAATTTTCCGCGGCGACTTTTTTTTTCTTTTTTGTTTCATCACAAATACCTTTTGGCCGCTGACGAGATTGCTGGCGCAACATAATAAATCGTCGTGCGTTTATCATAAGCTTTAATGAATCCCGACCGTTTTAGAGCCGCCGACTTATAAATATAATTTGTACCCGCGCGCGCACTTGTCGGAAATATTCCGATTGGCCGATGCCCGATAATTTCTTGAGCATTCCGCACCTATCGCGCCGAGGACCGGACCGTTATGACCTGGAATCTCCCTACGAGTTTTACACGCAGATATGTCATGCCGTCTCTCCCTTCTGTTAATTACATTCATTCACTCACCAAAAAGAACCGGGCACTATTTTCTTTTCTTTTTTTATTTTTATACTTACAACCGATGCTTATAAGTCATCATTCATTTCTCCATTATAAATAATGCAGCAGGTTTCGCTTTGAAAATTAAGGCTCATGTTTTTGGAGAGACAGGTTGATTGATTTTATCGTATCGTTGCCAAGTTATTAATATTCCGGTGAAAATCTATCAGGAAAAAGTGTGGACAAGTGTAAAAAAGCGACATGACAGTTTACTTGACATCTCAAAAGAATAAAATATCAATTCCCGCGCACCTATTGAAAAATTAATCCGTTTTTTTTTAGCATTTTTTATATCTGTTTTATTTCTTTTTATTTGAAACAAAAAAAACTTAATAAATAAAAGTTGGTTGAAATTCACTGTCATATTGTTTTAAATTGAGAAACAATAACAAAATTATATCCATGCAGCGTGCAAAACAACAACGAGGACCAAAATGAAAATCCAAACTGACAAAATGTGACGGTAAATATTGCTCCGAACATTTGATCAGCTATGTCGGGCGATACTCATTGAATATTACCTTACATTTCAACGCTCATTAGATCCGCGTTAGATATTAATTTGCGCTTAGTGTTGCCGCGCAGTTTGTATATATTTATGTGAGTGTGAGCTGTTGCCATATGGTCACAGGTTCGTGTACCCGCGCTTTATCCGGCTCGTTACATATTAAAATACAAATCAGCTGCTGAATTTTAACTTCAAAAGTAATGCAAAAGTTCGGACCTTATTTTGAATCAAGAGTTCATTTTCCTTTTAAATCCTCTTATAAAATCTTTGCATCTCATTTTTTATAGTTTCATCAACTAATTAAATAGTTAATTAATTTTATAATTCATCTATCAGTAATGTTCTTGATTAGTATATTTTTTAATCAGTCCAAAAACAGTTTGGAATGAACAAAACTTTATCATTAACTTTGTAATTTGTTTATTTCAATGAACAACTTATTGTGCAACTAGCAACAGTTTTATTAATGCAAAATTTCAATTACCAAAAGTTTGAAATTCAGACGTTTTTGTATAAGCAAACTGTTTATAAAGCACAAGAATTGAAACGAACGGAAAGATCAGTCGCTGTGGGGAATGTTATTAGAAAGTGATTTGGGCGATTCATTAATTGTTGATGATTTAAGATGAAAGTTTTATTTTCTTATTAGAGAAGCAATTTGTCAATGGCAAAAGAAACGATTGTCTTGGAAAACTTTGTTGAATCTTGAGAGATTCAATTCGACGTGAAAAACAGCCGGTATTTTTGCGATACACCTGAAGATCATTGAAAAGTCATTAATGTTTCACTCAGAATCGAAATGTATTATGAAGAAACTAAACTTTGAACATGAAAGTGGTACTGAATAAATGTTCTCTCTCCCCTCTCCGCTACTTTTTTGTTCGCTGTGTGTTATAAAATGAAAAATCGCTTGACCATAAAATTTTACAACCAGGCTACACTCAAGGAGTTTGTAACTATTTATGAGCTTTAATTTTTAATGAATCGGTGTTGTGGACTCAGACTTTTTTTACGATCTTGAACTTCGAAAAAAAAAAAATATATATATATATATATATAGTTATACCGTCTAGTGTTCGAATGCACTACACTTGTTTCTGATGTAGTTATTTATTTGCAAAACTTGTTCGGGATTTGTCGGATGCAAAATGAGCGCCATGTATAGACCGGAATGCAAACTATTGAAACAAACTTTATTTTATTCGAATTTCAGCGATTATCGGTGTTTGTTACCCGAGGTGATTAATATTATTATGGTTATAAAAAAGTCTCATGATGTGGAACTGAACTTATTTATATTTTGCTGTACGTTTTATTATTTGTATACTCAATTGATAATGATGATAACTTTACAGGGCGGATTCAGATTACAAATACTGGATGCACTCGACAGGACTCTAGTCGATCTTACTCCTGTTACGAGTCAAAGTCAATTTGTTGAGGATGATGCGACGTAATTATATATAAAATATATACATATAATATTATTTTCATATTTCGTTATCTTCTCTTAAAGTAACGACAAACTGGCGTTAATCATTTCGCATTTTGAAACATTTTCATTACTCGCGCAAAAAGCATGTTTAGTAAACGCAAAATTTAATTAACCTGTCCGATCCTTTACGGCTGACTTTGCGTGGAACAAAAATATCCAGGCTGAAGAAAATGCGCAGTGTCATCTAACGGATCGCTTGTAACGCAATGTATGCTAGCCCCCCTATTTTCATAAATTTTATCACACCTATTTCCCGCGACCGACGTTGAAAACACAGTTACGTTGACGTGAATCTAATTTTATTACCGTTCATTAATGCTGTACGTGGACAATAAATTATCAGTAATTGTGATTGACTTTTTGAACTCAACTTCGATGGAATATCTAACAGACTTTTTGTTTCAAACAATTTAGTCATTTTTTTTATTAAATACTTATTCATCCATTTACAATTTTTCTATTAATTTTTTTTTGTAACGGGTAATAATAATGGCATAACCGTTTGAAATCAATTTTGGATTGCAATTGTTCGTTTTTGTTAGATGCACACATTTCCAAATATTGTTTACAAGACAAATGAGAAGAAATAATTAATCATTGAATTAAAATAAAATAAATTAAAATAAGAAATTAAATAAATATAACGAAACACAATTTTAGAGCGCAATCATACTCGATTAAGTTGCCGCAAAATTTCACTTGCACGGACTGCGCAATCAGGCTCCTTCGTGAGGCGAAAGAATGGGGCTCCTCGTACAAGTTCTGGTCCTGCGCTGATGTTGACGTGAGTACTTTTCATTCGCAAACTTTACTTTTTTGAAAGAAATAAGAAAACTGGGTTGAATTTCTAGTAAAAAAATTTTTACATTCTAATGTGGATATATTTTTTTATCAAACGAAATACAATTATAAAAAAACTGTCCATTAAGACACGACTAAAAAGTTTCTTCAAAATGTCTCAGAAATTTAAATTAAAACACCAATGTGACAATTTGACAAGTATACTAGAGAAAGGAAATAAAAAATGCAACACTTGTCATAATAATCGTATGTCAAGTGTTGCATTTTGTCTTTAATTCCCCGAGTGTATTTTAGAAACGTCAAAAAAAAGATGTCTTTTAATTGAAGACACTTTTATAGAGTGTTGCGTAACCGCCATTAATGGTTTTTTTTTTTGAATAAATATTTTCTTTTCTTTCAGATATTGGACAGAAAAGCGTATAAAGAAGATTGCAGTGGACACGGCAGACAGATAGTGGGAAGGTGTAGATGTGACAGGCTTTACCATGGATCGAGATGTCAATACAAAGAAGAGTGCCTGGACGATTCTGACTGTGGCACGCAAGGAACATGTATTGACAACGGCGGCACTACTTCCCCGACCAAGCATTGTTACTGCAATATTGGATTTTTCGGTCCTGGATGTAATAAACGTAAGTTTCCCTTATTCCGGTTGTCGTTTGGTTTCACAATCCGTCCGGCTGAATTATCGTCATCCGCGACCAAGATACCCTTTTAATGATCCCTGCTAGCACAATTTTTTTTGTTTTCGTTTGCACGGTTAAAGAACCGTGACAAAAGAATAAAAATCTCGGCGAAACAAAAGTGATCAACGGCGATAACAAAATCGAGTCTGTATGCAAGTTGAGATGTATTGTTTTCGACGTCGATTTGGTGACAGCAAACATTTTCATAAATGTCATTGAAATTTAAATGAGCATTTGTTGCGCGCAGCTGTCGACAATGTCTTGTAATTGGCGGGCACGTGCATTACATTGCAAAATGTTTTGCGCCATCGGACAATGCTCGTTGCAATTAGCATGAGTAAACACAGGCAGTCGAAAATAAGAAAAAAAAAGTGTGTGCGGCTCGTTTCTGAGCCACCTCAATTAGGGCACCGACTCGAACGCAAGAGATGATTAAAGCTGTTGCATTCAAATTATGCCTGCGCGATACACAAAACCCGCGACGACTGATTATTCTTTAGCGCTCCGTTTTTTTTCTTGCGCTTCAAAACAATCATTGAAATGATGTTAGAAAATATAATTATACGCGAAAACATTTCTCACTCTCTGAAAGCAAAGCAAACATTTGAACTCCAAACGTTGACAGCCAAGTGTGATACCATCATTTCTTTTTCGTTATCCGTAAGGTGCGATAGCAAAGTTAAGGCTACCCAAAAGAAATCGGAATTTCAAAGAATTCACAGTCATGAAAAAAAATTAGTTAAATCTTTCAATTAGATGTTCGTACTTTAAAACGTTGTAAATATTTTGAGGACAATGTTCTGAATAACTTTTAATAAGTTTTTAATCCAGAATTTTAATGTAATAAAAAAATGTGATCCTGGCAGGATCCCCGGTGAAGAATACGGATCTTGACCTGCAGTCGTACAACATGAAACGATTCTCGGACGACATCACGTTCTACTGGAGGATACTGAAAAATATCCAAGAACTCGAGGGAGTGGTCGTGGTCAACGGCACTTCCTGGGTCGGAGTGGGTTGGAGGCCCAGCAGTGTCACGGCTGCTTGTCGCGCTCTGCCAGAGATCCGGGACCCCGGCTCGCACAAGGAGTACGAATTGTTGCCGAAACCTGAACCAGGAGCGGATCCCGAACCCAAAGCAGAACCCGAACCTGAACCCGAACCTGAATCTGAACCTGAACCCAAATCTGAACCTGAGCCCAAATCTGAACCTAAATCGGAGCCGGAACCTTCGAGTTCGCTGCTGAGATCCAACGCCAAAAGACGATCCGCTAAGGCAGACGGTACCGCTACAACTCAACCGGAAGCGGATGTAACTGTTCAGACCCGGTCAAGCGTCACTTATCGCGTCAGCACAAAGCAAGGTACCGAATGATACCCATGATTTATGTTTCAACTCTTTTTTTTCTAATCATACACCTCAGAAAAAAAGAAATACGGAGTATATGCTGCATATATAATTATTATAATATATATATATATAAATAAACGTATATATTAAACATAAAAGCTGCATACATTCAGGAAAAAATGTTAATTACATAAATGTTACCTTTTACAAAGTATAAATGTAGCCTCAACGACATCATATATACTATGTGACATATAAAAGTGTCATATACCTGTGCCAAATTCATACATATATGCAGTATATAAGTTTTTTTTTACCTGAAACATCTTTTTGGGGATTGAGATTGAGTTTTTGCTTTTTTTTCAGGACGCAAAAAACGAGACGCTAAAACGTCCTCCAACAGCAAAAGTAAGTTTTCCTGATATCCAGAAAATTAACTCGAATAAGAAGTGGATTTGAGACCCTAAGCTTGATTTTATGTTTTTTTTTTCTTTCTCTGAACCACCGTCTATACGCGCGACATTCCGTGTTATCTCAAGAGGCTCGTAACGCTATGCTCTTCTTCCCTATTTGTGTGTTTCTTTTTTTTTTACAATTCCCCCGTTGGCACTTTAGCTGGTACGCCCTAAGAATGCACAAATATGAACACCATAAATTTTAAACTGGGACATTAAACCAAGAGAAAGTATTTGATATTTCAAACTAAAATTGAACTACATGGTCACAAATAACAGCTGATTCGATTAGGTAATTTGCAAATGTCAAACCTAAAAGATTTAACCGAATTAAATATGTTGATTTTATAATATATGTCAATTTTTTATATTCATTTGAATTTCGTTTTTTTTTTTTTCAAATTTACTTTTCAACAGACACTTTTGCTAACATTAAGATGAAAAAAAAAGTCACAACAAAATAAGTATGTAGTAAGTAACAACTTGTCTGGCATAATCAAAAGTACTAATTTCGCAAATTATGACAATAATGATTATACAAGATTAATTTAATTACAATCATTTGCGTTTTTACTAACTATAAAGTAGATGCTGTGCACAACGGTTATAATCATTTTAAAATGGTCAACAGTTGCTTCAGTGTGGATTACCGTGAAGAAAACGCGATTATAGCAACTGTATGCAACGGGATTTGTGTATCCTTCGACAAATTAGAGTTTAAGCCACTTTTAAAGCGTCGAAGAAAATGCAGCAGCACCGCACAATTTTATAATCCTCATATTTTATATAAACGTTATAAATAATATAACGTAATCACTCATTATGTATTCTAATTACGTTTTGATTTAAAGTCGAAGGACAGCTCTATGAACTAAATAACTAATGCAACGAGAGCTCATTAATATTTGCATCGCATTCGACACACTACTGACATGCAGTTTTCCAAATGATTAAAAGGGTGTTACGCAGAATAATATAATAGAGATTTTTAATACAACGTAGCCCAAGTAGAAATCCAATCGGGCATGCCATGCCAAAAACCAGGGCCCGGTCTGGTTTAAGCCGGGAAATCTCGATGAAAGGAATACTGACTGGGCCCTT